>PVIC010056952.1:0-10798 GCA_004025085.1 Thryonomys swinderianus
TTTTTGAGACAGGGTCTCGCTTTGTAGTTCAGGCTGGCCCTGAGCTCACTATGTAGTCCAGGCAAGCCTCAAACTCAGCAATCCTCCTGCCTCTGCCTCCCAAGTGCTGGGATTACAGGCATGAGCCACCACGCCCGGCACTGTGGTATGTAGTACTGATTGCTGGTGGGCGTGAGTCACCACGCCCAGCATGGTATGTGGTTACTGGGGATTGAACTCAGGACCTTGTGCTTGCCAGGCAGGTGCCTGAACCACTGAGCTAAATCTCCGGCCCAACAAAACAGTTTTTGTGAAAATAAAACAAAATTTCCTAACAAAATAATAGAATAAGAACCGTTAGCACCCTGTGTAGCCAGGCATGGTGGCGTATAGGTATAATCTTAGCAGGAGAATCTCTGTGGCTTCTGGCCTAGCCCAGGCTACACAGTGAGTTCAAGGCAAGCCTGAACGACATAGCGAAACTGTTTCAAAATAAAAAACAAAACAAACAAAAAATTCTGCACGTTATCATCTTCAAGGAAGTTACCCAGATTATCACACAGAACTGTAAGAGATTCTTTCTTACAAACAAGAAACAGATAATAGCACAAACTTTGCTTCTAGACCAAAGGGGGAAAATATAAAACCTTTATCTTAATGTACTTATTTTTATATTGTCTTTAAAAGATGGTGTGTAGTTTGTATGCGCAGAACATCCTAAAGTAGACTAAATGTATCTCATAAGCATGTCAGCCACATGTGACTAGTGGCTATGGTATTGACCAGGTCTCTCACACCTCATCCCTGCCATGATGACCCAAAGCCATGTCACCACATTCCTAGAAGGGTCCTGGGAATGCACATGCCGTCAAAAGACTGCTGAAAACCACAGAGCTTGTGGCTTTGTTCCATCACCTTTCAACATGCTCGCTTGGGCTGTGTTCCTGTAAGGCCTCAAAGAAACAAGGTCTACAAAAAGCTTGATTAGATAGAGACTCAAATTACAGGTACAGTTCTATCCATGGCCTTTCACTGGAAGAAAACGGTGGAGTTTTTAGCATTAGCTATGCAATCCTCCTTGCAAAAGCTGTTCTGTCTGTTTACAGAACAAGACTATATTAGTCATAGCTTGCTTCCACCTGGCAGAAAGAACTGTTCACCTTCCTCATCTTGCCTCTGTGCCACGTGTGTCTTTAGTCCTCTTCTTCGGGACAGGATGCTGGCCCATTATGTTATCAATAGCCAGCTAATTGGAGTTGTAAACCAAGAGATAGCTGGCATTTTAGATGCCTGACATAAGTCACTCGTGCACCTAAAGTAAGAGATTTGCCACATAAAACTACAGGGAGCTACCATCTCATTAAACCCTTCGTGAAGTCCAGGATCAAGTTTTCACCTTCAAAGGATGAAGCAGGTATATTTTTCAACTTGTCATTAAGAAAGAAGCCTGGGTTTATAGACCTTTCCAGTCTTTGGGAGTGGTGTAGACTGTTGAAGCGTTGTGTCTTCACCATTTTACTGATCACCTCAAAGCCTTTCAAGAATAAGACCCAAGTGAGAAAAACTTCCCCAGCTCATTTGAAAACTTAGCATTTTGGGTTCTGTCCTTTCTGGCAGTGTTAGATGTGTCTGTGTAGATACACCTATGTAGTGACTGTGACAGGGTCTCACTATATAGTCCAGGCTGGCCTCAAACTCGCATGATCCTCCTGCCTCACCCTTCCCAGTGCTGGAGTTACAAGCATATGTTACCACACCTGGCTCTGTTTTCCTTTTCTAAATTGAATTCTTTATTAGTACATTTTATGTACAGTTCACAATCACACTCAACATTGGGGAATTTGAGCCAGTACATAACAGAAGTTAATTCTCATTTTTACCCACATCCCTACCCACCCACAACACCCCACCCCTTATATACATGCTCTTTTATTTTCTTTTGGAATCATGTTTATTCTTTCCCCTCATGACGTTCCCATACCACATTCCCTTTGAGTATTTTCTATTTTACAAAATCTATCCTACATTCTAGAACTCATTTACATCTGCAGGTTCTGTTTTGCTTTTTAGAAGCTGTCTTGGCTTGCTACTGGTGGATGGAAATTGAAATCCTCTTCTTGGACACCAAAAGTCCACGCAGTATGACTTATCGTGAGCTGGATGTTATCTGTTCTCCAAACACAGAGTTAAGCGTACCTGGCAGCGCTCCACCAACAGATCCTGGAGGTCCAAACAAGTTACAGGGCGGTGACTCAGCCTCGGTGAGCCTGCTCTGTCGCATACCACTCCCGCGCTGACACACATCTGCGGTTTCATGGAATTTTTCAGGAGCAGCCTGCAGGATGTGGAACACCAGATGGAAGCGGAAGGCTGAAACTTTAGGCCCTCTAAATGCTGCCTTCAAGGCAGGAGGAGAGAAATGGGGAATTGTGCAGTTCGCTTGGCCTCTAACATCGGGTGGCTTCCTGTGTGGACCTGCAGCGTAGATTCGTGTTAGATGTGCGCGAAATGGCAGGGGTTTGGGCAGATGTTTGAGCTGGAACAAAGTAATTGCTGACAGGTTTGCAGGAGTTTGTTGCAGAACTTGTTGAAGTAAACGAATCTTTGCAATTCTCTGTGTCCTTTGCTAATACTCATGGCAGAGAAGAGAGGCTTTGTAACTCAGATTTTCCCTTCTTCAGACAGATCTGACTCTTCCATGGATGAATGCTCACTGCATAATGCGTTTGGGCACCTGGCAGCCAACTGCTATACTTTGGACTCCTTCTGTAGGGGACAGTCCTCCCTGGCCGCGACTTTTTTTTTTTTTTCCTGAGATTAATTTGTCTTTGCTGCCTTTTGGCTCCACCTCCCCAGAGGTCTCACCGTCCTTTAGTTCTGATCGAGAACCTAATTTTACAATTTAAGAAGAAATTATGCTGATGAGCCCCAGCTACCTGATGATGTGACCTGAACAGCCAGAGGCAGCCAGCCTTACAGACGGCTGACTTGATGGCTCTCTCAGTTACAGGAAAGGCTAGGAGACAAAGCCTTCAACGTTTGGGCTGAAGTGTGTGTTCGGGACCAGCAATATGATTTCTAGCCCAAGTCTCTGTGTTCTGTAACCAAGGATTAAAAACAGGTTAGCATCTTTGGCTTTGACATCTCACAATCCACTAGATCATTTTAAAAATCTCATTTCCATGACTGTGAGCTCTGAGGGTTTAACAATCTTAGTAACTGATCAAAAAATATTTTCATCAAGGGTCACAAAACTGATGATGCTGATATCTGGATAGATCTGAATTTGACAATTTATTTTAGTCAAACCCAAGGAAAATGATTGGTCTCAAAATGATTGGTAACTAGAGGGAAGAAAGGGATGGAGTGTCTCTGTGGGTAGTTTCATGGTTTCAGAGTCACTTGTAGGAAGTCAATACTCCTGCAGGATATTTTATTCCTCAGACTGCTTTAGGACCCTTAAAACAAATCCTTCCGTTCTTTCCTCACTGTCTTTGGGGAGGTCACCCCTCCAGGATCAAGGCCCAGGAAAGGGAGGGTGTTGGAAAGTGCAGTGGCGGTAAGAATCCCTATTCCTCCTTCTTATGACAACTTCCAAAACAACTGAGGTATAATCATAAGAGTTGCACAGCTAAAAATCAAAATCCTTGGCTTTCTGACTAAGAATGGAGGCCACAGCTTCCCAGACCTCCGCTCCGAAGCAGAACAGGTTCTGGTGAGTTCACGGCCTGGAGAAGCGGAGTTTGCCCAGAGAATATTCTCATCCTCTGCTCTGTTTAATCACCCTTCACTCTTTGAGAGTTCAGTGGAGGATAAAGTGGCAGGACATGACTGCTGTCTGTCCCTCACTCCTCCACGACGCTGTGAAAAAGTGGGGCCGGGCTTTCTTTTCTCTCAACCCTGCGCCTCCAATTTTGCAACCTCCCCCGATTACAGGAAGCATCAGCTGACCCAACAAAATAATCCATTCCAACGAGGAAAGCATTCGCAGGCTTTATTCTCCTATAAATATCCTACGTGAAAGACAACCGTCTCAGCTGCCTTCCCGCGAACGGGAGATAAATGTGGCAATCACACAGGTAGCTTGAGAAAGCAGAGGGTGGCATTAGGAGCTGGCAGGTATGCCACACCCGATCAGCAGAGTTACACAGACCCTTAGAGGTCAGCTGAGGAACCGAACCATTGGTAGAAGAAGTGAAAGCTGAGAGACACGGACCTGAAACTGTCAGTGGACAGTGTTAGGTGAGGCAGAGAGTCAAGAGCGCTTCGTTGGGAGAGGTGTGGACAGTGAAAGAAAAGATGTCGGGGCTGGGTCAAAATGAGAAAGCTCTAGAGCGGCCATCAGCAATTTATTTGCCAAGAAATGGGCGGAGAGCACCTGAGTATGCACTACCTTCCGGTTACCAACCTTTCCTCTAGGCTCGGGAAGGTGCACTGGCGAAGCGTGTGAGTCTCCAGAGAGCTGGCTGCGTGGCCAGCACAGCCCTCTCCCTCACCAGGTGACCACCAGCTGGTTACTTCAGGGGGATCTGGAGAATCCCCTCTCTCACTCCCACCAAAAGGCTACTAGATAAACCTTTCCATTCGTACCTGCACTCTGTACAAACCATTTACAAGGAGCATTCATTTTTTGGATGAGATGCTTTTTGCTAATAGTATGACTGGGGGTGGGTGTTTCTGCTTCGTTTTTCAGTTTTCTCATTCGCCTGTTTGTTTCTTGAATTAGGCCAGAATTCACCGTGGTGACTCCCTCCATCCCAAGTAATCAGCGATGCAAATCTGAGCCTAGGCCTGGCATCCTAAATAACGACCTGGCATCTTAGCAAGAACTTCTGGGGCCCTAGCGCCTTGCATCCGTATGCAGCATCCGTCTGAGGTCTGAGAACAGCATGAGAATAAAGTGGCCATCATGCCTCACTTACAGGAAGTGAAGCACCTGTACAAATAAATGTACGAAAGTCAAGTCGGGAGGAGACAAGCTATGTCTAAGGGCCGGGAACTACAGCTTCTCTCTGTTCAGATTTGTCCTAACCTACTGCTACTCGCTGACCCTCTTCATCCCTTCCTCGCCCTCCCTTCCCTCATCTCTGTCTTCTTCCTGTCTCTCTTCAGGGTCCTGAGTGGTGCAGGTAAGTGCCGAGAAAGCATTTATAACATCTAAGTTTCCTTTTGAAAAAAGTTGCCAGGGGCTGGAGATTTAGCTCAGTGGTTCTGGTGCCTGCCTAGCAAGCTCAAAGTCCCTGGTTCTACCCCTGGTAACAGTGTATGACAATACTGGGCGTGGTGACTCACGCCTGTTATCCCAGCACTCAGGAGGCAGAGGCAGGAGGATTGCTGAGTTGGAGGCTTGCCTGGGCTACATAGTGAGCTCAGAGCTAGCCTGAACTACAAAGCGAGACCCTGTCTCAAAAAAAAAAAAAAAAAAGAATAGACTTTTTAAAAAACTTAGGTCTAAACTTTATTTTTCATCCTTAAAATTGGCAAAGTTTGAAAGCCCATTTTGATGGGAGCTCGAGTACTTTTATATATGATGGTGGTCATGTGAAACTGAAAAGTACAGATGCCCAGTTTTTGACCTCACGTTTTCCCCTCTAGGTGTTACGCTACAGGTATACGTGTAGCAAACTGTAGCTCGATGCCTTCATCCGGTGTATCTTAAGGATGTCTCCAACAAGGAGGTAACATCCTTTGAGATTCTGTGCAGTCTGTGACAGGAGATGACAGGCTGTACCCGGCACCCTGCTTCAGCTGGACATGGGTAGCAGGTGACTCCCCATCCAACCTTCCTCGGGATTTCCTGTCTCACCCCTCACAGGGCGACTCGTGACGTACTCACATATCACAGCTGAGGACCTCGAACCCCTCTCCGCCAGCTCTGCCTTTCTGACAGCTGACAGAGCGTCAGAGCGGCGTGGCACTCAGGATATTGGGCAAGAAGTGATTAAAAAGTAGTATCTCAAGTTAGTCTTGCCGCAGAGGCATTTAATACTGCCTCACTCGAAATACCAGAGTGTTCTCCAAATGGAGAGCTCATCTCAGGCTGGCAAGGGTTCCTCTAGCACAGGGGTTTTGAAGTCTCTCGTCACCACAGCCCCTGTGAGCACAGTCACCAGAGGACAAGGGGCCCAGCAGAGCGCGGATCAGCGGAGCGCTTGGGTGAGAGATTTGAAGGCCCTGTCAGTTCACTGAGCAGCGTCTAGGCACTGTACTGCCTTTCACCGATTCCTTTCCTAGTGTTCCTGACACATTTCCTGATAGTGTATCTCTCTGGGGGCAGAGGGGAGGCAGGCGAGTGGAGAGACCGCAGCACGTGAGTTTTACGTTGGAAAAGCCTTCCTGTCATTTATTTCTCATCTGCAGTGCCAGAGCTTTTAGCTCTGGGGTAGATTTACTGACTTCACATCCATGGTAGTGGTGGGACGGAGCAGTGCTCATCCGTACACAGAAACAGCAAGGCCAAGAATAAAGAGCCCCGGAGAGCACCAAAGAGAGCGAGCTGTGAATCCCTGCCTGCCACTGTGCCGCGCCCATCGCCAGGGCAGGTGTTTCCCTCTGATCCTAAGTCGACTGGAACCCGAGGTGAGCACGAGCCGTTGTCAACAAGGGTGGCTCCGGAGAAGCTCAAAGTCATTACCCGAGACACAGCTCGGCCCACTGCGGCTCCTCACCGCGGAGGATGAGCTAACTGGCGGGCTGGGAACGCCAGGCGGTCCGAGCTCGGCTCCTGAGGTAATGAGGAAGGCAGAGCTGCTTCCCGGCGAATGGGCGTCTCCTGCCGCCCCCGAGCGCCGGCCGGGCCAGCTACTCCAGCGGCGGCGGGTGCGGCTGCGCCGTGCGGTGACGCACGCTGAACACTAAGCTCCGCCCGTGCCGGTCAGTTGTGTAACGGGCAGGTGAGTCAACGAGTGCACTCCCTAGTACGTCAGCGACCTGGTTGCTGCCAGGCACGGGCACTGGTGTGTCACTAGCCGTCCAGAGTCGCCTTCGAGACTCGAGTGTCGGGGTGGGGCGGGATAAGGACGCTCCTGACTCATGCCCTTCATGCGAAGGGAGGGCTCCCGTCAGGCCTCGCGTGACGGAGACGTTCGTCCGCGCTGCCTCTGCTCGCTCTTCTCCGAAAGCTCATCGGTGTGACACTTGGATGGCAATCAGTCACCCTCTGACAGTTCTCAGCGTGCCTTTTCCACACCTCGTGTGCCCCACCCCCTACTCCGCCCTTCACAGTTTTTGTTGCTGTAATTCTCCCTTAACCCAAGAACAGAATTTTACATTAGATCCAGGAAATTTCATCTTGCTAAATTCCATGTATCATTCAAGACAGGAAAGACTTCTCTGTATCATACAACACATGCCTTCTCACATTGGCAAAGGTGATTCAAGAGCCACAGGATGGCAACAAGTGTCTCTATTCCATGCTTAGAAAAATCCCTTCAACTTCATATTGAATCTTTTTTATGTCCTTTGTTTCTTTTTTTTTTTTTTAATCTTTTAAGTTTCACTGTACTAGTGTCCTCTTAAATGTTAAGGCAGCGTTCTGAGGGAATACTTTATCGCGTTCCTCAAGTTCTTGTTTCCTCAGCAAATATTTATCCAGTGCCTGTTGTGTCTTGGCTCAGCACTGCAATATAGTCCGTGCTGTGGCGCCAAGTGTTTAACAACAAACTACCAGGAGGAAAGCCCCGCTTGTCGCTTGGTCAAGCTTGCTGATTTCTGCGGAGTAAATACGTTCCAACTGGCAGATTTCAGACCAGCAAGATGATGTCATTGAACAGAGTCGGGGACCAATAAATGTGTACAATCTGCTCATAAGGAGCAGGATGAGGCACCCCACTGATACTGTTATGGTGAACCATGTACCATGGGAATATGTTATGGTAGATGTTGCTAACAAGTGGGCCTTAAACTGGATTATCCAGATGAGTCCAGTTTAATCACAAGGATCCTTTATGTGGAAGAGAGATGAAGAAAATATTTTAAAATGCTACATTTCTAGCTTTGAAGATAGAAGAAGAATCCAAGTGATAAGGGCCCTTAGAAGCTGAAAGAGGCAAGAAAATTGATTCTCCTCTAATGGTTCCCAACCTGTGTTCAGACTTCGGATTTGTAAGCAAATATAACTTGTGTTTTTAAGTCACTAAGTTTGTAATTTTGTTATAGCAACAACAGAAAACTCATACACTAGCCCATTTCAGATCTCCTTTTCCTTTGTAATTTTTCACGATAGAGCCTGGAAAATCCAATGTTTGTTATGGTAGCAATTCTGTTACTGTGGGTGGTGGGGTCCCCAACAGGTTTCTAGGCTCTGGTGCACCATAAACAAAGAACTGGATGTGGCATGGAACAGTAAGGAAGAAACAGCCGTGCTTAACTTAGGCAACAGGAGGTTTGGAGTGAGCAGGATTGGGCCAGCAGAAAGGAAAAAACATGAGCGCTGAAGGTACTGGAATTTAAGATGTTGCCCCTGGTCTAGGGAGCCTTCCATTGGATCTGTCAGAGCGTGCGTGACTGACAACCTGACTGACAGCATGTTGAATCACGTTGGCATGTCCTATCCCATAATCCATTATGTAATAATTGGATGTAGGTGTCCATATGTGTGACCTTTCAGTGAAAGGTTACTCTAGGTCATGTCAGAAAATCTGGCAAATGCATCTTATCTCTAGCTCTCAAGAGTGACCTAGGACGAAGGCTAGGGGTTGGTTCGGGGGGCTGCCCAGCTTCCAGGGAGCAGAGGAAAGTGGTCCTATAGCCACAGTCGTGCCATCTATGGTAGTTCTGCTCTTTTAATTCATTAGCAAAGGCTGATAGTGGCCTAGATACCCTTTCCACCAAAATATGATGATCTGGAAATGCAGAGGATGTGCCCTGTGGGGACAAGGTGACACTCATCTGGAGTCCTGCTGAGCCACACTCACGCCACACCCAGTGCGGGGACTCACAAGCTGCCAGAGACACGTGCACAGACAGCCCGTTTGCCAGCGTCTCTTCATAGCCCAGGCCCTCCCCCCGGTGGACGTCTAAACCTGGCCCCTCTTCTCCCTGGAGCCACTCCACCTGCAACCTCAGTGTCCCAGCTCCTGAGCAGAAGTCCCACCTCGCCCAAGCCCAAGTCTCACCAACTTTCCTAGCTCAAAATGAATGTTTTCTGGGTTTTGTTTTTGGTTTTTGCCACAGGGTCTTGCTATGTAGTTCAGCCTAGGGTTTACCTCACGATGTACTAGGCTGGCCCAGAATTCACACAGCAATCTTCCTGCCTCAGCCTCCCAGCTGCTGTCATGTGCCACCAAACCTGCTAGACTATTATTTCTTTCAGAGAGAAAAAAAAATCACCTTATTACAATAAAAGTGCATTTTCACTTTCCCACATCTGAGTAAGTGACTCCATTCATGCCCCAAGCTATGATCCTTTTACTTGTTACTCTCTTGTACGTTTAACTTCACTTTTTTTTTTTTTTTTTTTGAGACAGGGTCTTGCTTTGTAGTTCAGGCTGGCCCTGAGCTCACTATGTAGCCCAGGCAAGCCTGGAACTCAGCAATCCTCCTGCCTCTGCCTCCCGAGTGCTGGGATTACAGGCATGAGCCACCACACCCAGCACTGGTATGTGGTATTGATTGCTGGTGGACGTGAGTCACCACGCCCAGCATTGTATGTGGTTACCGGGATCGAACTCAGGACCTTGCGCTTGTTTCTTTTTTCTTTTTTTTTTTTTTCTTTTTGCTTTTTGAGACAGGGTCTCGCTTTGTAGTTCAGGCTGAGGACCTTGCACTTGTGAGGCAGGTGCCAGAACCACTGAGCTAAATCTCCGGCCCTTAACTTCACTTTTTAATCAGTGCTGCTTCTCCATCACTGCTTTGCTTCATTACTACGAGTCACCATGCTATGAGACCCTGAGCAAAGAAAAGGAAGGACTTTGCATGTACTTTAGTCTTACAAGGATGAAAATTCCTGTAGAGGGTGGCGGATGTAGTCCTACTACGTTTTGCCCCTCTCTTCCCTCCAGTTAGGTGGCCGCCCCCACTCCTCTCCTCCAACCCCTGTACTTCTTTCTCTCTTCCCCTTGGGTATGCTTTCTGTAGCTCCTCTGGGCTAGGGTGATGGATTCCACACCACCATCAGGGTTCCCTTCAGAGCTCTGTTCTCCTCTGTCTCTGTGCTCCCCTCTTAAGTCTCCTGCCCTGGAGTCTCAGGAAGCATTTGTTACCGATGCTCAGGACTCACGGACTCCGCATCCATCACGCTTTAGCGCGCTCTTGGCTTGGTGAGGGATCATAGCCGCCCGAGGGCCAGGCGCCCTGCTTCGGGTTCACGGTCCAGGTGGAAGCTCGGTGAGACGGGCGGGGTGCGTGCCGTCAGATGCCCAGGGCTCGGAGGTGGGCGAGTGGGCCCTCCCAGTACGAAGAGAGGTCTCAGGCCAGGGCGATCTACCAGCTTGAAGGTGAAACGTGGTACTGCGGGCAGAGGAGGCTTCATGTGAGCAAAAAGTCCAGAGATGTGATACAGCTGGCGTGTCCCCTGGGAAGGAGACTTCGGGTAGGGATGGGGAGGTAGACACACCAAAACAGCCATTACAAACTACAAGAAACCTAGAATAGCAAAAGCAATTCTAAGCAACCACGACATGGCAGGGGGTATTACAATTCCCAATTTAAAACTCTACTATAAAGCCTCTGTGATAAAAACTGCATGGTACTGGCAAAGTAACAGACCCGAGGACCAGTGGAATAGATTAGAAGACCCAGAAACAACTCCAGATACACTAAGCCACCTTATCTTTGACAAAGGAGCCAAACATCCCCAATGGAAGAAAGACAGCCTCTT
>PVIC010056953.1:0-10773 GCA_004025085.1 Thryonomys swinderianus
CAAAAAAAAAAAAAAAAAGAAAAAAAAAAGAATAAAGATGGGAAATGAATGAGGTAAATTATCATATTTTGCATATGACATGATACTCTGTATAGAATACCCCAAAATCTCAAACAGAAGTCTTCCAGACTTAACCAAATTCAGTAAACTACCCAGATAAAAAGCCAAAAGTAAAAAAAAAAATCAATAGACTTTTTGTACAAAAACAAGTGACTCATTGAGACAGAACTGCAGAAACAACTCCTTCACAATAGCAAAAATACCTAGAAATTTATCTAATGATGGTATAAAAGACTTCTACTCTTAAAACTACTGAACGCTAAAAAAGTGATCTAAGTGAATATCAGAACATAGAAAAATGCCATTTATTCTTGAGTAAGAAGAACCAATATAATGAAAATGGCCATACTTCCAGAACTGCTATAAAGATTCAATGCAGTCCTGATTGAAATTCCAACAACATATATCACAGAGCTAGAAAAAGATAATCAAAACTTCATTTAGAACCAGAAGAGACTTAGAATAGAAGGAATAATTCTAGGTAACAAACACAAGGCAGGGATATCCAAATTCCTGACTGAAAATGGTACTACCATGCCTCTGAGATAAGAACAGCATGGTACTGGCGAAGAAATAGACCTGAAAATCAATGGAAGAGAATAAAAGGGCAGAAGCTACTCCAGATATACTAAGCCACCTCGTCTTTGACAAAGGAGCCAAAAAGCCTCACTGGAGGAAAGAGAGCCTCTTTAATTAAATTAAGTTGGCAAAACTATGTTTCAACCTGCCAAAGATTAAAATTAGACCCCTATTTCCCACCAAGCAGTAAACTAAAGTTGAAATGGATCAGAGGTCTAAATTTTAAAACAGAAACACTAAACTTGCTGGGAGACAGATTAAGTAAATCTCTTGGAGCCATTGGGTTAGGGAAAGAGTTTATGAACAAAACTTCAGTTTCATGGCAAGTAGCTCAAAAATCACCAATAGAATGAAGAGACAACCCACAATTTTGCTAACAATTTTTATGAGCTCTTCCTCAGACAAAGCTCTATTACTTGGAATATCTATCTATCTATCTATCTATCTATCTATCTATCTATCTATCTATCATCTGTCAGACCTCCCAAATTTAAAGACCCAAACAAAAATGGTCATCTGGTATGAGAACCTGTAGATATAAATGAGTTCTAGAATGTATAATAGATTTTGTGAAATAGGAAATATTCAAAGGGAATGTGGTGGGGGAAAGTATTGAGGGGAAAGAATAAGTATGATTTGAAAAGAAAAAGAAAGAACATGTATATAGAGGGTGGAGGGCTGAGGAGTAGGTAGGGATATGGGTAAAACTGAGAATTAACTCGTGTCATATACTGGTACAAATTCCCCAGTGTTGAGTGTGATTGTGAGCTGTATATAAAATGTACCAATAAAGAACTCAATTTAAAAAACAGTCACCTGAAATCCATAGACATTTCTCAGAGGAAGAAGTTGAAATAACAAATAAATGTACAAAAAAATGTTCCACAACATTTGTCATTCAAGAGATGTGAATTACAACAATGCTGAGAATTCATCTTACTCCAGAAAGAATACCTGCTGTCAAGAAATTAACCTAACGGCTGGAGGGTTAGCTCAGAGCTTCTGGCGCCTGCCTCGCAAACGCAAGGTCCTGAGTTGGATCCCCGGTAACCACACACAATGCTGGGCGTGGAGACTCACGCCCACCAGCCATCAATGCCACATACCACAGCGCCGGGCGTGGTGGCTCATGCCTGTCATCCCAGCACTCAGGAGGCAGAGGCAGGAGGATTGCTGAGTTCGCTGCGGCTTGCCTGGGCACCATAGTGAGCTCAGGGCCAGCCTGAACTACAAAGCAAGAACCTGTCTCAAAAAAAAAAAAAAAAAAAAAAAAAAAGAAATTAACCTAAGACAAATGCCAGAGGGGCTGTGAGGGAAAAGGAACCCTTCTCCTCTACTGGTGGTAGTGTAGACTGGTGTAACCACTGTGGAAGTCAGTGAGAGATTCCTCAGAAAACTAGGATTGGAGATTCCATTTACCAGCTAATCCCCTGCTAGGTATCTTCCCAATAGAATTAACAGCATCAAACCACAGGGATATATGTGCACCCATGTTTATAGTGGCATGGTTTGTAATAGCTAAGTCTTAGAAACAGCCCTAATATTTTTTTCCTAAAATGAAGTACTACTCAGCCATAAAGATTGATAAGCTGAGGCATTTATTCCTAAATAAATGCACATTGAATATATATATATATATATATATATATATATATATGTACTTTTTCAAATACTAGTTTTTTCCAATTACCTATATCACGTTTAGTGTACAGTGAAAAGTTTAACATTTTAAGTTAAAAATCTAAATGTTCTCTTAGATTTTCTTGCCAAGGGTGAATGGAAGAACATAGCTGCTTCCCCCTAGAATGAATGACCTTGGTGACCACATAAAGCATCATTGTTCTAAAAAATGAAGGGTGCTTAATTGTTCCTTTTTTCCCTCTGTTTTGTAGGTCTCATAACAATAAACCAAAATATACAGCTTCTTAAAGTTCAGCATGTTAACATAAAATACAGCAAGAATCTGACTGTCTGAACTACTTTAAAGTAAGGAGCCAGATGTTTTTAGTCAGGTTGTCTTGACAAGACTTGTAAACTTCAGTTTTATTAGTCATGACAGTCTAAATATAATCTTGGCCAATTGTGTCCAATGGACAAGGGAAAAGCAAAGTCAATGACACCATTATCTTGTCATGATCAAATGGTTTTACTATCATGGCAGAAGAGGGAAAACTTTGTTGAGAAGAAAAAGAAAGCAAGAAAAAAATACTATGGGGTCAAGTGTAACTTCATGGAAATGCCACATCTGCTCTTCAGTGAAGAAGCTGATTTAATCTCACAGAACATCTTTCACTGTATTTATTTATTGTTGCAAAAAGATGCTTTTTTATTGCTGCCCACATTTGTCAGCTAATTATTTTTTTCTTATAAAATCCAGTTTCAGTTACATGTAATCCACCCTGTATCTTATCATAGTTACTATATGTAAAAGTGCAAGATGACCTCTAGATGTCTTTTCTTTCTATAAAAAGAGCTGCTTTGTACACATGTGCACACATACACACACAACTGAGAATCAACAGTGAGTTTATTGTTCATAATAGACAAAAATTAAGCTTGCAGAAAGATTGGGCTAAGTGGTCCTGGAGTACAGACTCTGTGGCCTTGAATATGTCAGTACAATTGTCCTTTCCTCTGCACCAGGCTAAAATGACAAATATTCTATTTGAATATCTTGTTCCTCAGAGTCCATTTTTTCTTTTTGTTTTAAAATTCAACTATGGATGTATATGAAACAAAATAAATTGGGATACTTTTTCTCTCCCCTCCAAAAATGAATGCACTTTGCAAACATACTCTTAAGTGAAGTAAATAGAACACATTTGGGTAAATACCAAAGTTGTGAGAGACTTAAAGGTAAATGAGGATCAAAATGTATATTATATAATGCAAAATAAGAAGAAATTTTCAAAGTAGAAAAGCATGTAGGGCAGGATGGTAGGAGGAAGAAATGAAAAGAGACAAAAAGTATGAGAAAAGAAGGTAAAAAATAGAAGTAAAGTTTTGTAAATAGGGAGAGTAGAAGGGTGGAAGCAAGGTAAGAAGAATAAGGAAAAGAGAAGAATATAGAAATATCACTTGTACAATTTTCAATGACGAATGTGATCATAGTGAATATCTAAAATGCACCAATAAATTTGATAAGTAAGCAATAACAAATAGTAGTTGTCTTTTTTCTAACCTGAAGATACTTTTAGTTATTGTCTGCTTTTCACTGACGTACTATAGGCAGGGATAACCACAGTCCTTGGTGTTTTTCCCAAGATCTCATCACCTCCATTTATTTAGGTGGATTTGCTGCTTTGTATATGTCCATTATACGTGGCCTGTGAGTTTCTGAAGTGTCTCTTTTACTCCAGACACCCCACTCTCTATACTTACTAGACTGTGGCAACAGTTTAAGCTAAAATATACTCTTGCTTTTGTTGGTACATGGGGACAGCAGTCTTACCACTGGTCTCTGGAAGAAGGCAAAAGGGCAGGGTTAGGTTGCTGTACTTAGTGGCAGGACTTTCAAACCCTGCCACATACGAGAGGCACAATATCCAGGCCTGTTTTCTCACCAAGGATAGCAGGGATTCCATTATCAGATTTATCAGCAGGTCTATTTGTAGCCTATATGCTCTCTATGATTAAATCAAATGGCTGTCTCTCATCCAGTTGCTGTGGGATGGTATCACTGGAAACCCCAACAAGTAACAGTTTCACAGTTGTTTTGTAGCTCAGTTTTAAATAATTAGCATCTTTCCCAAATCACACCCAATCAAGCACTGTCTAGTAATACAGTGGGTACCGCACAGTGTTTCTTCTCCAACTGTTCCCTGTTTTGAAGGGGGTTGCTTTCAAGTAAACCCCACCTGTTCTGGTAGCTTATAGTAGCTGTGGTGTTTTCTTGGGGTTTGGATTTCTGGCCTGGTCTGTGACTTCCTCCTTGAGCCACTGACTCTCCAAGGATTATTTTCTTTCTTAGTGCATTGTCTTGTCCATGATCAGGATAATCAGATGGATTTTGCCATAGAGCCCCATACCATGGGGTAAAAACAGGCCAGGCTTGGCATAGGTGGGTGAGTAGTGCCATGTCACAGAATTCACAGGTGCAGAATAGGCCTAAGATGAATCCCACAGGGGGAAATTTTATCTTCAACCCATGGGGTTGTGTTAGGTTCATGAACCATGAGGGTGGGACTCTGCCCACTCTCTTCAAGGATTACTTCTAACCATGGGTTTGTTGGGATAGCCTACACCCACAGTTCTGATATTTTGAGGAGATACCTAGAAATAGAATAACTAGGTCGACTGAAGTTTCTTTTACCTCTTTGAGAACTTGTATTAGTTTATATGCCCACCCACAATGAAGAAATGTTCCTTTCCTCCTAAAGGTTCATCAGTATTTGTTTTTATTTTATTTCCTGATATTATCCATTCTTCTTGGGAAAAAAAATGAAATTTAAAATTTGTTTCAGTTTGCATTTCTCTAGTGACCAGAGATGTTGGACACATTTACATGCATTTTTGGCCATTTGCACTTCTGGAAAGAGCTTGTTCATTTCTAGTGCTCATTTTTTGATTTAGTCTTTTATTTGAGGATGACCATATTGTGTGTTCTTTATATATTGTATATATTAATCCTCTGTCTAAGGAGTTACTGGCAAAAGATTTCTCATTCTGTAGGTTATTTCTTCACTGTGTTGGTTTCCCTTTCTGTTTAGGAGCATTTTAATGTGATATAATTCCATCTATTCATTCTTGATATTATTTGTTGGGCAATCAGTGTTCTTCTCAGAAAATACTTGCCTATATCTTTAAGAATTTTACCTGGATTATATTACAGCAGATTAACTCTTGATGTAACAATGAGACCTTATATAGACTTTTAATTCAGTTTAGTACTCGGTAAGAGATATAGCTCTAGAGCCAATCTTGTGCATGTGGGTAACTACTTTTGTCAACCCTGTTTGCTAAAAAGGCTATTTTTCATTCATTGTATATTTTTGGCTCTTTTTTCATAAATCACATAACTGAATATGTCTGCATTTGTTTTGCCATGCTTTATTTTCTTCACCTGATCTGTTTTCATGCCCATTTTATAACTTTTTTTTAAATCACAAAGGCTTTGTAAAATAACTTGAAGTATGGGATCATGATAACTCCTACTTTTCTTTTGTTGATTACTATTGAATTTTAATTTTTTCGAGACAGGGTCTCGCTTTGTAGTTCAGGCTGGCCCTGAGCTCATTATGTAGCCTAGGCAAGCATTGAACACACAGCAATCCTACCACCTCTGCCTCCCAAGTGCTGGGATTACAGGCTTAAGCCACCAAGCCTGGCATTACTATTGAATTTATTTTTTATCTTGGATCTCTCTTAGATTTGTACGAATTTTAGGATTGTTTTATCTACCTCTGTGATAAATCCTGGCATCATTTTGATTAAGATATGTTAAATCTCTGTATCAGTCTTTAATTTATGATCATTTGACATATGACATATACCCCTCATATTGGTTTTGTCTATACACAAAAATGGGATAACTTTGTTTTCTGAAATCTTCATTGATCTTTTTCAGAGCATTATCATTTCTGTTACAGAGGTCTTTTAAACTCCTGGTTAGTTAATTCTTTTGGGGGACAAGTTCATTTTATGCTGTTCAAGCTGGCCTTGTACTCACTATGTAGCCCAGGATGTCTTTGAACTCATAGCAATCCTCTTGCCTGAGCCTCCTGAGTCCTGGAAGAACAGGTGCACAATATCATGCCTGACAGTTCAGTTAATTATTAAGTATTTATTTAAGTTATTGTGAACTATGTTTTTTAAATTTTTTAAAAATCTTTATTGGTACATTGTATATGCGCATCATATAATGATCACACTCAGTATTGGTAATTTATACCAGTATATGATACAATTTAATTCATTTTTTCCCATTCCCCTACCTACCCCACAACTTCGACCCCCTAAACATATAAGCTTTGTTTCCCTTTTTTATTACCATCACATTTTTTTATTTACCCCTCATTACTCACACCTCCACCACATTTCCCTTTGAATGTTTTCTGTTTCACAATAACCATCATACAGGAACCCTTCTGCACTGTTGGTGGGAATGTAGACTGGTACAACCTCTATGAAAGTCAGTGTGGAGATTCCTCAAAAAACTAGGATTAGAGCTCCCATTTGAGCCTGCTATTGCCTTGCTAGGAATATACATAAAAGAATTAAAAGAATCACATCATAGTGACATTTGTGAATTATATTTTTCGTTAATTTCTTTTTCCATAAATTTATTGTTGTTTTACATGAATGTCATTTATTCATTTATTTATTTATTTAAAATGGATTTTATTGGTAATTTTAATACAAACAATATGATCACATTTAACATTGAGAACTTGTTCCTGTACATGAAACATCTTGATTTTCATTTTTCTCATTCTCCTGCCTTCCCCATAGCCCCCACCCCCTACATACACAAGTTTTGTTTCCTTTTTTTACAATCAGGCTTTTCCTTTCCCTTTTCTACTTTCCCCTACCCATCATTTCCCTTTTTCTTTGTCACATTTTCTTCCTATTTCATTTCATACATTTTGGCATTCATTTCCATTTTCAGTTAGAACTGTGGTTTTTTTAATGTTGATTTTATATCCCATTACCTTACTTACTGTGTGTTTTCCTGGGAGACTTTTGGTAAAATATCTTGGATCGTCTATGTAAATGGTCAAGTAATCCGAAAATAAAGATAATTCAATTTATTTTGCTAATTTGTACTTTTTTTTTCTTAACTTGATAGCTCCGGCTAAAGTTTGAATACTATATTGAACAGGAATGGTGATAGTGGATACTATCTTTTCCTAGACGTCAAAGAAAAATCACTCACTTATTCACTGTGTTGTTTGATATAATTGGATTTCACTAGATTGAGACAACAACATTTTTTTTCAGTGCCTTATGATGAATGGAGTTGGATTTTGCCAATGTTTTTTCCTGCATTTATACCATTGTTTATCTAACCTTGCCTCTGTCTGTTCTTCATTACATTCATTGATATGTGTAAGTTGAATCATTCTTGCATCTCTATGATGAAAGGCATTTCATCATGATATAGGATATTTTTAATGTTTTGTTGAATTCTTTTTGCCAATATTTTGCTAAAGATCTTGCATCTATGTTAAGTAAAAAGATTTGCACATAGTATTCTGTTTTAGCTAGGTCCCTGTTTGGTTTCTAAATCTTGTAATCCTAGATTTCAAGAATTTCTTTGGGTATCCTTCTTCGTTTTCAGTTTGTTTGGCCTAGTTTTTGGTTTGTTTGGCACTGGCTTATAGTATTTCTGATGACCCTTAGGCAATCTCAGTTTTGGTATACAAGGAAGAACAACTGATTAGAACAATTATGTCATCCTGGCTAAAATAATAAAATCAGCATTAACAAGAGCATTAAGCAGCCTAGCTGTAGTAACTATTAATATGATGCCCTTAACTGTATGAACTAGTTTTGTAGTTATATAACAAAATCTAGAACAAACCAGAAATATATTTGTAGTGATTAGTCCCTCAATACAGAAAATTTACTCTCCAGAATGATTTAGAAGGAGTTTGGGGGCATAGAGAAATAGAAGGAGGGGAAAGATAAGAAATATAGCTAGAGGACACAGAAAGATCATAGAAACTGTAGGAAATTGGTGAAGGCAGGAGGAGAGAAGAGAAGACAAGAATATAAAACAAGAACAGAATAGGGCCAGAAATTTAGCTCAGTGGTCCGGCACCTGCCTAGCAAATACAAGGTCCCTGGTTGGATCCCCAGTAACCACATACAACATTACCAGGCATGGTGACTCACACCCACCGGCAATCAGTACCACACACCACAGTGCCGGGCGTGGTGGCTCAGCCTGTCATCCCAGCACTCGGGAGGCAGAGGCAGGAGGATTGCTGAGTTCAAGGCTTGCCTGGACTATGTAGTGAGCTCAGGACCAGCCTGAACTACATAACAAGACCCTGCCTCAAAAAAAAATCCCCACCAAAAATGTAAACAGAAGATCAAATACTAGCCTCCTATCAATGTATTAATCAGTTCTGGAGGAAGCCTACAGCTTCCCCCAGCCCTCAGTAATAGTTATCTCCCACTGCTTTCTTTACCTTCATGTCATGAACTTTGAATCTCTAGACTTCTTACCTTCATTAGCAATTATCTCTGGATTTTTGTGGTTTGTTTGCTTTTTTTTTTTTTTTTGCAGTACTGGATATCAAATTTTCTGTTTTCTTCTTTCTAAATTGTTTTCTTTCTTTTCCACTTGCCAATTCCCTCACTCATTCTCTACTTTCATCCTCCTTTTCATTAGTACCAATCCAATGTGCTTCTGGATTAAAGAAAGAAAGAATGTGAAATATTCTAAGCAGTTTTAAATTATAAGATGAACACATGCTTCATTCTGAAAATGCTGATAAATCAAATAATTGCAACATGTCAAGTGGGACAGCCTCTACTGCACTGAGTAGTCTGAAGTGAGTTATAGACCAAAAAAATAAGCAAGCCAAAGACAAACCTGATCGAGATAGATTCTTTACTGACAGAGTTTTTCTACACTAACTGTCATTGAATCCAGAGCACAAAAACAATAGGAGCATGAAAAAGTACAGGAAAATGTTGCCTCCAAAAGTCCTTAACTCCACAAATGTTGTTCTCAAGACAATTGAAGTAGAAGAAATAATAGAAAAGAAATAGAAAACAATATGATAATATTTGAACATATCAAAGAAACTTGGAACAAATTCATAAGATTTTTACTAAACTGAAAAGAGGATTGAAATAGAAAGATAAATGGTTTGAATAATAAAATATCAAGTGAGCTTAATGAACCAATAAACAATAAGATGTTTGAATTAAACAAGAAAGTACAAGATAAATGGCCGTTCTGGTAACTAATCAGAAATCATGGGCAGCACCGTCACATAAGAAGAAGGCTGGCAACTGCATCCTGCTTTGTGGCACATGAGAAGAAATGACAGTTTGGCTAGAACATTCTCAGAGGCCCAGTGACTCTACCCCGACTTTTGCACAGTGTTGGGCCCAGGTTACTTGCGGGACCATCGTGTAAGGAGGAGGCCCAGCAACTGTGCCATGTTTTGTGGCACAGTAAGTAGGGAAAGCAGCTTGCCTGGGACGTTCCCAGAGCCCTGGCAACTTTGTCCCAATCTCTGCACTGTCGGGCCTAGACTTCTTTATTTATTTATTTATTTATTTTGCTTTTTGAGACAGGGTCTCGCTTTGTAGTTCAGGCTGGCCCTGAGCTCTCTATGTAGCCCAGGCAAGCCGCCGCGAACTCAGCAATCCTCCTGTCCCTGCCTCCCAAGTGCTGAGATGACAGGCGTGAGCCACCACGCCCGGCATTGTAGTATGCGGCGTTGATTGTTGGTGGGCGTGTCTCCATGCCCAGCATTGTATGTGGTCACCGGGGATCGAACTCAGGACCTTGCGCTTGTGAGGCGGGCGCCGGAACCACTGAGCTAACCCTCCAGCCCTGGGCCTAGACTTCTTGCAGTACCATCATATAAGACTTGTTTTCTTCTCATAATTATATTTTTAATAATAAATTGACTTTATTGGTACTTATTCGGACTACATTATGATGGCATTCCTCATTGAGAATTTGTACCTGTACATGACATATCTTGACTCTTATTTTTTCCCATTATTGTGCCCTCCCTTCAACCTCTACACTTCCTATATATATCCATCAGCTTTGTTTCCATTTCTCTCTTTTTATCATATTTTTTTCTTTTCCTTTTTTTTTTTTTTTTTTTTTTTTTTTTTTTTTTTTTTTTTTTTTTTTTTTTTTTTTTTTTTTTTTTTTTTTTTTTTTTTTTTTTTTTTTGAGACAGGGTCTCGCTTTGTAGTTCAGGCTGGCCCTGAGCTCACTATGGAGCCCAGGCAAGCCTCGAACTCAGCAATCCTCCTGTCTCTGCCTCCAGAGTGCTGGGATTACAGGCGTGAGCCACCACGCCCGGCACTGTGGTATGTGGTATTGACTGCTGGTGGGCGTGAGTCACCATGCCCAGCATTGTATGTGGTTACGGGTGATCGAACTCAGGACCTTGCGCTTGCGAGGCAGGAGCCGGAACCACTGAGCTAACCCTC
>PVIC010056954.1:0-10799 GCA_004025085.1 Thryonomys swinderianus
GGTAACCACATACAATGCCGGGCGTGGAGACTCACACCCACCAACAATCAATACCACACACCACAGTGCCGGGCGTGGTGGCTCACACCTGTCATCCCAGCACTCGGGAGGCAGAGGCAGGAGGTTCTACCTTTTATACAAAGTAATACAAAATAAACTCTAAATCAGACTTGAACAGTGAAGGGTGTGTATTATCATCTCTAGAATGAACATTAAATAAAGTAGAAAATACAGCTAAAAAGTCAAGAGATACAAAAGAATTGAAATGATCCAAAAGACGGAAGACTAGGGAAATATCAAACCAAGAGAATTAACAAAAAAACACACCCTTCAGTGGGTTCCTCTGTCCTCAGGACAGGGTCTAGCTGGCCGCCCAGCCCGCAGCGCCCCCCAGCCCACAGCCCTCCTGACTGCAGCCCGCAGCCCCCCAGCTCTCTCCCCTCCCCACGCTCCCTTTCCCTCAGGGCTGGTGCTGGCCTGAGGGCTCAGCCGCAGCCTCACTCAGGGGTACCTCCTCCCGGAAGCCTTTCTGGCCAGGCCCCCCCCCCCGCCGCCACGGCCCCTGCTCCCCCGACCTCCTCCATCAACTCTCCAGGCTGCTAGATTTTCCCCTTCAATGCCTTTTCTCCTGGGACTGAAATTCTGGAGAGCAGGAATCGACCTGTTTCGTTCAGCCTTCCAGGCAATGGGCTGTACACAGTGCTCAGTAAACAGCTGAGTGACTAAATGAAACGGTACAGAAGAAAGATACGGGTTAGTTTGTCTGAATGAAAGTCCTGTGCTGGGGCCACGGCTTCAAGTACCGCAGAGGGCTGGAGATTTAGCTCAGTGGTTCCGGCACCTGCCTAGCAAGTGCAAGGTCCCTGGCTTGATCCCCGGTAACCACATACAACAATATCGGCCATGATGACTCATGCCCACCAGCAATCAGTACCACACACCATAGTGCCAGGCATGGTGGCTCATGCCTGGGAGGCAGAGGCAGGAGGATTGCTGAGTTCGAGGCTTGTCTGGGCTACATAGTGAGCTCAGGGCCAGACTACAAAGTGAGACCCTGTCTCAAAAAAACAAAATAAAACAAAACAAGACCCACAGCAGAGAGCTGAATGTGGTGGTCACGTCTGTAATCCCTGCAGGGAAGCTGAGGCAGGAAGATTGCTTCGAGTTGGAGGCCAGGCCACCACCCAGTGTCAGCATACGCAGCAAGGTGGTAACAGAATGCACCAGTCCTGGGACACGGGGCCTGCCCGACCTCCTGACCGATGCGTAGCAAAGGGGTCACTGTGGGTTTCAAGTGCTCAGAGGAAAATCTTTTTAACTTTCACAGTGTATTAAAAATAAGTAAAAAACAAAAATAATAAATTAGACTTTAAGACTATGATCTGGAAAACAACCCACCGGTATGTGTGCGTAGCAGTCGCGCCTCTCCAGAGAAACTGTGCGCGTGCATGTGCGTGTGTGGGAGATGGTTTCAATCCGACGCGCTCCCCAAAGGCTCATGAGTTCAGGGGCTCTGGCAGGAGACGGCACGGTCCGCCCGTGACCTCAGAACTCAGGGTGCTCACAGAGGGCGTCTGCGGGAGAGGCGTCCCGGCCGACCCGGAGGGGGTCACCTCCCTCCCTCTCTCCAGTCCGCCGCCCCCTGGCCGTGGGGGAGAGAGCAGGCCTCCCGACCCCTTCTGCGTGGAGCCAGCCAACTACAGAAGGACGGAGTCCTCTTCTAAAATCCCCGAGCTCAAACAAACCTGTCCTCCAGGAGGCTGCAGGGTGGTCCGCGTGCTGGGGACCCCGAACCCGATGGGGCAGCCCCAAAGGAAACCCACCGCCTCTGGCCCCAGGAGGGCTGGCGTCTCAGGGCCTGAGGGCTGGAAAACGCCAGGCCCCTGGGGCCACCTCTCGCTCCCAGCTCCCCTCCCCCCCGGAAGTGGCCCGCGGCTTCCCTCGCCCGGAGGCAGGTGCGGCCCTGAGCGCCTGCGGAGGCCTGTTCGGCCCCCGGCCCAGGCTGGGAGCCCCATCTGGGAAATACCAGACCCCGGGGCGACCCGCGGCCGAGTCAGAGGGACACGCCGAGCTCGCCGCCGCCCCCGTCGTAGGGTAACGCCACAGCCCCGCACGTGTAAATTCTGAAGGTCACGGGATGCACCGGGTAAGGACCGAGGAGCAGTGGACATCAGGGAGTACCAGGCTGTGCCCACGACTGCACCCGGGGACGTACGCCCTCCTGGGTGGCATTGGGAGGCTACACACAGGAAAAATCAGGAGGTCACGGGAAAGAATCTTGCGTGCATTTGTTTCCTTTTAACCCTCTGTTTCTGTGGCCCTGGGCTTAGAACCCGGGGTCTTCGTGCTGAGCCAGACCCCCCAGCCCTGTTCCATTTGGAGACGGCGTCTTCCCAGGTCACTGAGTTGGCCAGGTTGGCTTCGAACTTGTGATCCTCCTGCTCCAGTTAGAACTAAGAAGCGAGCTGCGGGGACGACGGAGCGTGAACAGTAACCAGAAGCGCCCGGCACGCTGCGCACACGCAGGAGCCGCGGCGCGGACGGACAGTTTCTTCTGTCTTTCCTCGCACTCCCCTAGCAGCGGGCTCGGGAGGCTGGTTTGAGCCCAGGGCTGCATTCGGGAGGTGACTGCTGGCAGTGGGGAGAGGAGCCTCTTCTGGAGGGCCCCACCGGAAGCTGCCGAGGCCTAATCCCCTGGCAACCGGGAGGTTTGTTCCATAGGCTTCAGGTGTGTGTCACTGGGCGGGTAAAGGAGTTTTAATCTGCCAACGCCCATCCAGGGCTGGCTGAAAGGGCTGCTCCCGGGCGGGGCTCCTCGGCATTCCTGCCGGCCTGGGCACGGGCGTGTTGCACCTCAGGCGCAGTCCCGGGTGAGGAGCTGGAGTGTGTGGGAACAGGGAGTGCCGGCTTTGGGTGAGGCCCCCGCAGCGGGCACTTTGCCGCTGCGTGACCCAGGCCCTCGGAGGACCTCTGCTCGGTTCCGCCACGGCTCCCACGGTGAGCGCTGTCCCGGCAGAAACTGAAGACAGAGAGGCTGTGACTCCGTCTGGAAACCACTTGGGCCCACGAAAAGTAAAATGGTATCTTCAGATCAGTGACAACATTCAGTTCGATTAGAACATCGTAACTAGCTGGGTCCAGTCGCGTAAGAATAAGTAGTGAAATCCGTAAGAGAAAAGCAGCAAGAGGAAGACTCCTGAGACCGGCAAAGGTAAGAACAAGCTTCCACTGGACGCGGTGGCACACGCCTGTCATCCTAGCACTGGAGAGGCTGAGGCAGGAGGATCACCACAAATTTGAGATCAGCCTGGGCACCTAGTTCAAAACTAGCTCCCTTGCCAGGCATGGTGGCTCATGCCTGTAATCCTAGCACTCAGGAGGCAGAGGCAGGAGGATTGCTGAGTTCGAGGCTTGCCAGGGCTACACAGTGAGTTCAGGGCCAGCCTGAACTACAAAGCGATACACTGTCTCAAAAAAAAAAAAAAAGACTAGTCCCCTTGCTGTCTGAGGGGCTTTATGAAGACCTGGGCGCAGGCAGAAGCGAGGCTTCCGATCCACTCCCATCTGGAGACTGGCACCGCGTTCGCAGGGCTACACATCACCTTCTGTTGGTGGGCAGCCCTGCTGTGGGCAGCAGCCAGACCAAGCCCCTCCGGCTTCCTGGGCATCCTCCCTTCTACGGAGATGTCTCACTGTTTGCACTGACTGGCCTCGAACTCTTGGGCACAAGCTCTTCTCCTACCCCAGCCTCCAAGAAAGAGGAGGAACAGGCCCGAGCAGGCACCGACGGCCGCTGTGTATCTCCCGCAGGAGCTGCCCGACGTCTGCTAGTCCGTGTATGTGTTGTGAGCCATCACTGATGATCCATATTGAGACCTATTATCCTGTGATTCATAAAATAGAATAGTCTTCCTTCTACTGTTAGCTAGGATGTGTCTATAAAAAGAAACTTCGTCACACTTTTGTACTCTGAGGCACAATTCTTTTTTTTTCATTATTCAGTAAACTTTATTGGTACATTGTATACACAACTCAGAATCACACACAACATTGGGGAATTTGTACCAACAGTGACACAGGTCAATTCTCATTTTTACCCACATCCCTGCCCACCCACCCCCTCCCCACCCCCTATATACATACTCTTTTATTTTTTCCGAATCATATTTATTCCTTCCACTCATATTCCTTCCCCTCATTACGTTCCCACACCAAATTCCTTTTGGATATTTCCCATACTACAAAAACTATCATACATTCTAGAGCTCCTTTATCTCTACAGGTGCTTATATCAAAGAAAAGATCCGGTATTTGCATATCTGGGTTCTATTTATTTCACTTATTAGTGTGTCCTCCGGGTGTCTCCATTTGCACATATATGAATGAATCTTGTCATTCTTTATGGCAGAATAATACTCCATTAAAAAAAAAAACACATCTTCTTTATCCAGTCTCCAGTTGATAGGCATTTGGGTTGTTTCCAAGATTGGGCTATCACGAACTGAGCTGCTTTGAACAAGGGTGTACATCTGTCTTTCCAATGTGTTTTTAAAAATTCCTTTGGGTATATTCCTAGCAGGGGGATAGCAGGGTCGAATGGGACCTCTAGTCCTAGTTTTCTGAGGAATCTCCACATAGATCTCCACACAATGGTTGCACAAGTGTGCAATCCCACCAGCAGTGGAGAAGGGTTCCTTTCTCCCCACAGCCTTGGCAGCATTTATTGTTGGTTGATTTTGTGATAGCAACCATTCTTTGTGGAGTGAGATGGAATCTCAGTGTTGTTTTCATCTGCATCTCTCGAATGACCAGCGATGTTGAACATTTCTTTATATGCTTCTTGGCTACTTTGATTTCTGCTGAGGCACAATTCTTGTAGGAAAGGCAAGATAAATGTTTCCTTCTTTCTCTTTATTAGATTGCAAAACGATGACTTCCATCTTCCCTCCATCTTTTTAGCACCATTATGAACTTACGGGCATAGGTGAGGAATTTCTAGTAATTGCACTTATTATTCTCTTGGACATTTTGGGAGTACTTGGACAATTGTCCTATTTTGGGACAGTGGATGCCTCCTCCATGCACTGTGTGGTCATTTCAACACACTTTCCTTGGCCTTTGGTGGTTTTTATATTTTCTGACAGGTTTCACGGTCAATTTGCATATTTCTTGTCAAAAACATGGAATGAAGCATTTCTCCAGAGACCTTAGGTTTGCACGTGAAACGGATTCTGGATCACAAACTGAGGACAGTGTTCACGGATGTCTGGCTGGGCCTTGTTTCTAGGGCTTTTCCATGGATACAGCTAAGATATGCTGTTTTTACATTTTATTTTAAAATTTTAAAACAAAGTAATTTTAACTGACACAACAAATATAAAAATTGTCCATATCAATGGGATTCTGTGATGTTTTAATACATGTATATATTGCATAATGTTCAAATCAGATTAATATTTATCTCCTCACATTGTTATCACTTCTTTATGGTGAAAACATTCAAAAGCATTTCTTCTAGCTTTTTGAAATACACAGTACAGTACAAATTTTTTTGCACAGTACATAACTGTATCTATAACCAACCATTTGTGCCATTCCACTTATGAACTTCTTAGTCCTATCTAAATGTAACGTAGTACCCACTGGCCAACCTTTCCCCAATAGTCCCTCAACTCTCTTCTTCCCAGCTTTATCCTTTCTATGACAGAATAGCTTTCTATCTTTGCAACTTTTCTCATTGCTGAGACCCAAAGTTAAAAGAGAAAAGGTTTATTTGGCTCCCAGTTTGTGGGGGTTTCAGTTCATAGCTGACTGGCTGCAAGGCAGGGTAGCACAGCAGAGGGACATCGCAGAGGGGAAACAGTTCATGAGGGTAGAAGGCAGCAAAACAGAGTAGTGAAGGAGCAGCCATCAAGCGCAGCAGGCTTCTTTCAGTCTCTTATGGTCTCTCTGGGACACACACCCTTAGGTGGGCAGCACCCACCTGGGATGGGGCACCCTTAGTCCTGTCCAAAACTGTGCCAAACCTGTCAGGGGACTAGTTTAGTACTCACACGCCCTGAATCCCAGCATCACATTCCAAATCCAGCCACCTCCAAAAAGCCTCAACTGTGACGCGTGAGGCTTTGGGGGATACCCAGGCACAGCCAGAGCATATTTCACTGTGCAGGAGCACCATGTTTGCCTTAGCTGCTCATCAGCTGGTGGCCCGTGGGCTGTTTGCATTGCTCACCCGCAGGGGGCAGTGTGGTCACAACACGAGAGTGCAGATATTTCAACAGGTTGATTTTATTTCCTGTGGATATGGGGATATATATATCACCATACTGTTTTCCATACAGCTGTACTAATTTATGTTGCCAGCAACAGTATAGGAGCATTTCCTTTTCCCACACCCTGACCAGCACTTGTGATCTTTGTCCTTTTGATAAGAGCCACTCTTACTAAAGTGAGAGGATAACTTCATTGTGGTTTTGGTTTGCATTTCCCTCATAATGCCCTCGAGCGTTTTTTTCAAATACCTAATGACCATTTCCATGTAGTCACTTAAGAAATGTTAAGCCCAGCATGGTGGTACACTCCTCAGTACTCAGGAGGTTGAGGCAGGAGAATGGCTTCAAGTTCGAGGCCAGGCTGGACCACATAGTGAGTTCAAGGCCAACTTGAACTAAAAAGTGAGACCCTGCCTCAAAAAAATGTTTTTATAAGTTTATTGATCATTTTTTATATTGACATTTTTAATTTTCAGCTATTGAGGATTTTTTTTTTTTTGTACAGGGAATCAAATAATCCAGGACCTAGCACTTGCCAGACAGGCATGGCACCACTGTGCTACGTCACTGGTTATAGCTATGGAATTTTTTAAAACACATTTTTCATAAAAGAATTCCTATACACGAAGGGTATCAACCTGTTCCTCATGTATAGTTTGGGATTAGTTTTTCTATTCAGAGGTTGTATCTTCACTGCAGCATTTTTTGTGACTATAAGAGGTAGAGATCAGTTTCACCCTCCTATGCATGTGTATCCTGTGTTCCCAGCACCGTCTGTTGAGGACATTGTCCTTCCTCAAATGCACACTTTTGACACCCTTGTTGAAAATCAGTTGGCTGTGTTTATGGCATTTATTCCTAGGTGCTATACTCTGTTCCATGGCTGTATGGGTCCTTTTTATACCAGGACCATCCTGTTTTTTTTTTTTTTTCCAGTTTTTAGAGACAGGGTCTGGCTTTGTAGTTCAGGCTGGCCCTGAGCTCCCTATGTAGCCCAGGCAAGCCTTGAACTCACAGCAATCCTCCTGCCTCTGCCTCCAAAGGTCTGAGATTACAGGCATGAGCCACTATGCCTGGCATTGTGTGGTGCCAATTGCTGGGATTATGGGCATGAGTCACCACACCCTGCATTGTGGTATGTGGTCACCAGGGATTGAACACGGGACCTTGTGTTTTCGAGGCAGACACTGGAACCACTGAGCTATATCCCTGGCCACCCCCCATCCTGTTTTGATTACTATAGTTTTGTAGTATATTTTGAAGTCAGGTAATATCATGCTTCCTCCTTTGTTCTTTTTGTTTAAGATGGCTTTGCTCATTAGGATTTTTGGTAGTTTCACATAAATTTTAGGATTTTTTTTTTCCTAATTCTGTGAAGAATGTCTCTGGTATTTTGAAGGCACCTGCACTGTATCTATAGATTGCTTTTCGGAACATGGACATTTTGACAATCTTGATTCTTCCAGCCCATGAACACAGGATGTCTTTCCACTTTGTATGTGTGAATTCTTCAGTTTCTTTCAATACTTCTTCATACATA
Organism: Thryonomys swinderianus; assembly: GCA_004025085.1. Classification (NCBI taxonomy): domain Eukaryota; kingdom Metazoa; phylum Chordata; class Mammalia; order Rodentia; family Thryonomyidae; genus Thryonomys; species Thryonomys swinderianus. Next base: position 7,813 of record PVIC010056954.1, read on the forward strand.
TTTTTTATTACAGAGACCTTTCACCTCTGTGGTTAAGTTTAACTCCTCATTCAGCTGATGTGATGGATCAGATTTATTGATTTGAGTAGGTCCAACCATCCAAGCCTGGGATAAATCTTCCTTGATCATGGTGAATAATCTTTTTAATGTGTTGTTGGGATTAATTTTGTTAGTATTTCTTTTTTTCAGCTTGTGTGTGTGTGTGTGTGTGTGTGTGTGTACCAGGGATTGATCTTAGGTCCTTGTGCTTCCAAGATAGGTGTGGAACCACTTGAGCTAACTCCCCAGCCCTTGTTAGTATTTCTTTCACTCCTTTTTTATTTTTTCTTTGAGTCAGGGTCTTGCTCAGTAGTTTTAAGGTTGCCCTTAAACTCACCATCTACCCTAAGCTGGCCACAAACTCTTAGTGACTCTCCTGCTTCAGCCTCCCAAGTGCTGAGACTACAGGCATGTGCCACCACACCTGGCCTACTCTGTTGGTATTTCATTGAGGATTTTTATATCTATGCTTGCCAAGAACATTGATCCATATTTTTCATTATTTGTAATATTTCTTGTCTGATTTTGATACTAGGATAATGTCGGCCTCATAGAATGTGTTTGGAAGAATTCCATCCTTTTCAATTTTTCAGAATAATTTAAGAAGAATTGGTACTAGTTCTTGTTTAAATGTTTTGTGGACTTCAGCAGTGAAGATATCTGGTGCTGGGCTTTTCTTTGATGGAAGACTTTCTATTACTGATTCATTCTTATTATGCATCATTGGTGGGTTCAGGTTTTCTATTTCCAACTGATTCAGTCTCAATAAGGTGTATATGTCCAAGACTTTGCCCATTTCTTCTGAATTATTAAATTTGTTGGCATATACTTGCTACCTTAAAAAAGTCCATTATTTTGAGAAGTGCCAAGAACAAGAATAGGATTAAGCATTTATCCTGTTTTTCCTTTATGTTAAATACAATTCGATAACCAAAGAATAGATGAAAGTTCTTTATAAAATGAATCCTGCTACTACATGAAGAAGACATGGTAGAACATGAACAAACAGATGCCATATGCTTTCAGAAGGCCACGATAGTGCCCATGAAGTTGTCATGCAAAAAAAAAAAAAAAATCGAACCTGAAGTGAGGTTCGAACCTGGGGATGCAGGGCCTGTAATCCTGGCCCTCTGGTGAGCAGAGGTAGGAGGAACCAGAGTGCAAGTCCAACCTGTGCAGTTTAGCAACCTAGACCCTGCCTCAAAATAATAAAAAAAATGGGCGGGTGATAGAGCTCAGATTCAATCCCTCTTATTGCAAGTGAATAAACAGAACTTGAACATGACCAAGCTCTATATCCAATTACCAATGTATAGGGGAAAAGTCATTAAAAACACAGAAAACATGTTGAGTGGCATTATGGGGGCTGAGGGGTATCAGCGCTAGAGCATGTGTTTAGCAAGTGCCAAGCTCTGGGCTCCATCCCCAGAACCAAAGGGAAACAGTTACCATAGGAATGCAGTGAGTGGAATCCAGAGTCTCAGAATACTTCAGGATAAACTGATCATTTTCTTCAACAAATACAACTCAGGGGAAAAGAGAGATGAATGTGAGCTGTACAGTAAAAAAGAAAAGATCCAAGTATGTCAACCACCACAGTGCAGAGGCTTTTCCAACCATGATTTAAGTGAATTCTTAGACGTACATGGTCACAAATGTTTATGATATTTGAGACAATTGCAAACAATTCTGATTGCATATTTGATGATATTATGGAAAAGTTTATTTTCCTAGACATTGTGTTTTATGCTATTAAAAAAAAAGACATATCACTGTGGGTTTTTATTGTTTGGATTTTTGGTGCTGGGAATTGAACCCAGAGCTTCATCCATGCTAAGCATGTCCTCTGCCACTGAGCTCCAGCCTCTGTATTGTTGTTTTTTAAAAGAACTTATATTTCAGTAGTACGTACCACATACTGATTCATGAATGATTTGAAATTTTAAAGAAAAAATATGAGAAGAATAAATGATGTGAGCCTGGGTAGGTGTTGGTTCGTGTTAAAGATGGTGACAGGCTCTTGGGCATTGTCTCACTCACTCGTCACTGGGACACAGTACCTGCCACCTGCAACTGTTAGAAGAGAGGTTTACAGAATCTGTAGAGGTTTCAAGATACAGTCAGCTGGCAAGATGGCATCGCAGAGAAGAAGCAGCTCATAGTATGGCAGCAGGCATCAGAGAGAGGGATCAAGGGAGGAGGAGGGACATGAGGACCCTTCGAGGCCACGCCCCCAGGGACCCATCTCTTCCAACCAGTTTTCACCTCCCAATATCACATGTGGCTATAAATTCACCAGTGAACCAATCCAGTGATGAATATCATGTCCCAGTGATCTAATCACTTCCCAAAGGCCCCACTTCTGACCTCAAGAGGCTTTGGGAGAAAATGTAGATATAAGCCATAACAGGAACTCACCACATTTTTAAAAAATTAAAATAATAAGGGCTGGGGATTTAGCTCAAGTGGTACCGTAGCTGCTTTGGAAGCACAAGGGCCCGAGTTCGACCCCCAGTACAGGAAAAAAAATAATAAGTTAAAATAAGAAAAGCTGCTAATACTGTAAAATGCTAAAGCAAGGTCAAATGTGATATATACTAGAAGAGATTCTTCATTTGGACAATTAAGTCTTCGGAGGTATTTTCAGCAGTTTTTTTTTTGAGACAGGGTCTCACTTTGTAGTTCAGGCTGGCCCTCAACTCACTAGCCCAGGCAAACCTCGAACTCAGCAATCCTCCTGTCTCTGCCTCCTGAGTGCTGGGATTACAGGCGTGAGCCACCACGCCCGGCACTGTGAAGATATTTTTAATAAGAAAATTTATTACCCAAAATCTGTCATCCAGCTTCCTTCCCGTAAACATTGTGCCATTGTCATTGCATCGGCCTTCCTTTCTTTCTTTCTTTCTTTCTTTCTTTCTTTCTTTCTTTCTTTCTTTCTTTCTTTCTTT
>PVIC010056955.1:0-10789 GCA_004025085.1 Thryonomys swinderianus
CAAAAAAAAAAAAAAAAAAAAAAAAAAAAAAAAAAAGCTATAGTTTGGGTCTGTCAAAGCCTGTAGCTTTCAAAGAAGAGGCAGTTCATACTTAATCCACATATCGAAGTGCAGTCTACTTCTGAGTATAGAATATGTCTTTCATGAGAAGTGGAACTAAAGTGATTTTTATCAGGTGGGCCTTTTTTGGTTAACTGCAGTTAATTCTCTGTTTTGTTGCAGACAATACATATGTGTCCAGTTCAGAAAATGATGAAGATGTGCTAGTTACGACAGAGCCAATCCCAGTAATTTTTCATAGAATAGCAACAGGTAATAGTAACATGGTGTTTTCTTATCTCAGGTTAGTTTTTCTTAAGTGGGTTTGGGTTTTTTTCCCCTATGTTTTAAGTTTGTGTTTAAAATATTCACCTTCAACACCTGTAAGTCTGGTTCTGTGGATAAACTTGTTTAAAATGCATGGAATTTTAAAATAATTTTTGAAATGAGTAAGTTTATAGTACTTTTAAAAAAACAGGTTAAGTGTATTATGTTGACATCTGCTTTTATGAAAAATTTTCCCTCCCATGGTGAACAGACCCGAACTTTTATATTAAGATGAACTTAATATAAAATCCATGCATTGAAGATACCATGAAATATATAATGTAAAATTAAGAAATTTGTTCATTGCTATTCTGGTTGCATAACCATTTTCATGTATAGTGAATAATCAGAATAGCTTGTGTACTGTGCTTTTTCCCAATCATAAAGTTTGAAAACATCCCTTAAACTCTTTTCCAAAATAGAATAATCTAAAGATTGTTTTGAAATATGAAAACTCATTAACATTTGGTAGATAATTTAGTGAAAACTACAATAATTTTTCCAACTTATACGTTCCAGATTTAAGAAAAACAAATGACATTAACTGTTGCTTATCCATAAAATCCAAATTGCAAAAGGAAAATGGGGAGGTATGTAAGTTCTGTTTCTTACCTTTTTTGCAACCTTATTTCAGGGTTTATTATAAAACTATAGGAAACAACACAATATGGTACTGGCTTACAGAAAAATAAAGGTAACAAAATTCAATCTATAATAGACACACAGAATATAATCTGTTGACTTTTTTTCTTTTGAGACAGGGTCTTGCTTTGTAGTCCAGGCTGGCCCTGAGTTCACTATGTAGCCCAGGCAAGTCTCGAACTCAGCAATCCTCCTGTCTCTGCCTCCCGAGTGTTGGGATGACAGGCGTGAGCCACTATGCCTGGCACTAATCTATTGACTTTTGACAAAAGCATCAATGCAAACTTACCGGGAAAATAGAATTTTTGAATAAATGAGGCAGAAAAATTAATATTCCTTTGGAGAAAAATGATCCCTTATTCCTATTTCACACTGCCTGCAATAATTAATTCAAGATGAAACTGTGGCCCCAAAGTAAAAAAAAAAAAAAAAGTACAACTATGAAATTTTTAGTGGAATATTTGTTACTTTTTGAAAACAGCATAGATGTATTTTAAATTTACTAGCTATTTGTAGTTAAATCCTTTTGTTATTTAGATTAGTTGTATGTGGTGAATAAAACTTCAACTCGAGACTTCAGAACTTTTTGAGTGCTAAAGAGAATTTGCTAAAATTAACTCTAAGCAAGAAGTTTCCTTTAAAATAATAGAAACAAACATTCAGTTTAGATTTGGATAAAATACATACAAAACATATTATATTTGCTTTTATCAGATAATGTAGTTACTGGTGGAATACTTATGTATCTTATTATTAATAGTCATACAGATCTGTATATAGTTTTGATGGGACCCATAACATTTTGTTTGTAAAACATGCTCTCTTTAATCAAAAGTACACAAAAGGTGTCTGAAGAAACACTTATCTCTTTCCCTTTGAAAAATTCATTTTGAATTCGTGAATAAGTGCTAAGATATTAAAAAGTGAGTCCAGTAGGCCAGCAGCCTTTTCCCTGAAAGGTGTGCTTGCTTGCTTGCTTGCTTCCTTCCTTCCTTCCATTTCTCTCACTCTCTCCTTCCTTCCTTCCTTGCTTTCTTTCTTTCTTCCTCCCTTCTTCCCTTCTTCCCTTTCTCTCCCTCCTTCCCTTCCTTCCCTCCTTCCATCCTTTCTTCCTGAAACAGGGCCACACTTTGTAGTTCAGGCTGGCCCTGAGCTCACTGTGTAGCCCAGGCAAATCTCGAACTCAGCAATCCTCCTGCTTCTGCCTCCCGAGTGCTGGATGACAGGCGTGAGCCACCATGCCTGGTGAGGTGTGCATTCTATAAAACCCTCCCTTCCTATTTCTGTGGCACTTCCAGTTTGCCCACTTTTTTTATGCATGTTGAGAATCACTGTGGAGACAGAAATATTACTGATCAAAAAGAGTTCAAAGTCCCTATTGTTGGGTGTTTTGTTTGCCTCAATAACTTAAAATTTGGGAAAGATGCCAAGACTAGATGAATAGAATCCTGCATCTACAAGAAGCTGATGTTTTCCTCCTGACTTTGTTAATGAGGCCTGTGCCACGGACACCACCATGATTTTTTTTTTTTTTTTTCTTTTTTGGAGCAAGGTCTCGCTTTGTAGTTCAGGCTGGCTCTGAGCTCAGAATGTAGTCCAGGCAAGCCTCGAACTCAGCAATCCTCTGGTCTCTGCCTCCTGAGTGCTGGGATTACAGGTGTGAGCCACCACACCCGGCACTGTGGTATGTGGTATGTGGTATTGATGGCTGGTGGGCGTGAGTCTCCACGCCCAGCATTGTATGTGGTTACCGGGATCGAACTCAGGACCTTCCGCTTGCGAGGCAGGCGCCGGAACCACTGAGCTAACCCTCCGGCCCCACCACCATGAATTTTTATCGCTTGTACTTGGGACACAGAACAAATGTGATTTGGTTAATTAAAAACTCAAATTTCGAGATAAAGTTTATTCAGTTAAATACACTTCTGAATTCCAGAACAAACAATTTATGTATACTGGAAGTTCTCTTCCTAATATGATCCATATTTTCATAATTTGATTTTTATATTATCCCAAAGTTTCTTTTCTTTTAGACCATTGTTTAGACTTGGCTGTGGACTTGAGCAGTCTTAGATAAATAAAGCAGAGAAACTTTAATAAAAATTGAATTAGTATGAGCTTGCCAAATATTTTTTCACCACAAAGCTGAATTTATAATTGATTGTACTTGTTCTGTTGAATATATAATTGATTGTACTTGTTTTTAAATATACATCAAATATTAAAGTTCAAATATTAATTTCAGTGAAAGAAAATTAAAAAAAATTATTTGAATGATTAAAAGAGCTCAAAACTGGCGCTTACTATCTTTTGTTTTGGGATTGTACTTTACCAGGGATATTTTATATGTAAAATCCATGTAGTAGCCACAAAACCTAGTCACTTGCTACTTTATTTGTAACATAAGGCAGACTAGTGTGAGAGTTAAAATTGTCTTCCTGTTCTATTATTTTAGGAGTCAAGACAAAATAGTACAGTGGAAGAAGATTCTGAAGGGGATAACGATTCGGAAGAATTCTATTATGGAGGACAGGTAAGCACATCCGTCCTCTAGTCCCTGCTCTCAGAGTTGGTTCCTAGAGCCACCTGTGTCTAGTTCCGAACAATTGTGGAACACAGTCGTAGATGAGCATTTAGTAATTAAGCAGAATATCTGTATAACTTCTCTGTTTTCAATTTCTTACATATTATCAGACATGAAGGTTACTTTTAGAAACAATTTTACTACAATCCTTTACACTGAAATTGCCTTAACTCATTAGTGAGACTGTGTAGGTAACATTTTATTGTGGTTTGGATTTTTACATGTCTTAAGCTTTTTTTGTGTGTGTTTGTGGTTCTGGGAATCAAACTCAGAACCTTGCGCTTGCCAGGCAGGCACAGTGCTACTGAGCTAAATCCCGGGCCCAAATGCTGGCATTTCTAAGAACAGCGCAGATTGTTTTAAGGAGAAGCTTGTTAGTTTTTGTAGAACTTGATGGGCCTTAACTATTGAGCATCTTCATTATTTTATTTGGATTCTCACTGTCCTTGCTTTAACCCGTTGAAAAACTGAGAAGTATCACAAGATTTTAAATGTATGAAGCTAGGACAGCTCCATAGCTAAAGTATTTCATCAGATTTTTTTTTGTAAGAGTAATATTAACATGTTGATTTTATGGTATGGCTATGTGATATGTTCTTCCCTTTAATCCTTCCAATCAAATGTTCTTTATAACTTGGGCAATAAAATGGAGGATTATTTGATTAAAAGATCACTAATGCAAAATTCTATGTTAGAGAACGCACGTAACTTTATTAAGAATTTTTTTTAAATCAGTGATTTGTCAGCCATCCATGAGTGAGATAGTATAGAAACAGATATACTAAAGTTTCCTCTCTCCAAGGAGTAACTTTGTAGTATTGGGAAGGTTTTCCTAATGAAATAATTTCTTCAATGGTGTAATGTTTAATGTAACGCTAAGTATTTCTTTTGCGTTTTTTGCTTTGTCTGTGTCTGGAACTGGTTCTGCAGAGAGGATGTACATGCTTTTCTCTGGTCTAGAGCTTCATTCTAGAAGTTGAGCAGATTACTTGCCAGATAATCCCGTTGTTCTAACGCTTGCGTTTTCTCAGGGTTAATGATGTCTAATTTTTAACTTTTTAACCTAGTGACTTATACCAGCCGTATGTGAGTCCGGGCGCTTTGATGAAAGTACTACTGAGTCACCTCAGCTTCTTACTGCTGCTCAGTTTGCTCCCAGCAGAAGGCGCAGGGGGTCATGTCCGGAGTGGTGGGTTCTGGTGGTGTGGTACCACTCTCTAAGTCACTTCCGAATCACCTTCCAGGTGAACTACGATGGGGAATTGCACAAGCACCCTCAGCTGGAAGCCGATTTATCGGCGGTGAGAGAGATTTATGGGCCAAATGCAGTTTCTCTCAGGTAAAGAAATGCCTTTGATGAATAAAATTAATTTAAATTAAAGCAATATTTTTACGTCAGTTATATGTGGAAATGGTCGATAGATTTTGTTGTGTGTGTCTTCACACAAAAAGGCTGTTTGTGACTTTTTTGTACTTGTGGCTTGCCATTCATTGATTACATTAAAGACCTTAGTTATTTTGGGTAGTTTGGAGAAATGCTACTTCTCAGAAGAGTCATAATTAATTACTATTGTAGACTGGCCAGCTGGCCTCATGCTATTACTATAAATCCAGGCCACAGTGCTATGGACAGTGAAGTAAATAATGTAAAACCCCTGGTTTCTGTCACCTTGGGATCTGGTCCCGGAACCAAAAGTCACAGGTTTGTAATGTGTTCCAATGATAATGTATTTTATTCTGCGATGACCTAAAATTTAGTGATAATATTTATTGCATTTAATTGTTCAGAAGACCTCAGCTTTTTCATCTACCTTTCGTTTATTTCTTCAATATAAGAGGAGGACATTTTGCCATTATTTTTGCTTACAGGAACAATCTAGTCATTGCAACTTCCTTCTCTTTGCTTATATTGTCTTTATTTATTTACTTTTTGATTTTGTGAGACAGGTCTTGGTATGTAGCTCAGTCTAGCCTTGAACTCACTGTGCAGCCCAGGCTGGCCTCAAACTCCATGCGGCCCTCCTCCCTCAGCCTCCCAAGTGCTGGGATGGCAGGCGTGTACCAACCACCACACGTGTCTTAGAGTGTAGTCTTTAAATCTCCAAGGATCTATAGCTCCCTCTCCTGATCTGACCTCGGTTCTAGTCTTGTTTCTATGCAGACTACCCAGACGTGAAGGACTCCTTCATAAAGTCAGGCACCTGCACGCGTCATTTCTTGTTGAAGACTATTTCCCTCCAAATCCTATTTCTATCTCTTTTCTAGCCTTAGTCCTAAAAGTCAGTTTCTTTCCAGCCTTCTTTGAATGTCTTGTTACTTTGCCTCTGGAATCCCTACGTAGTTGGCTTTTTTTGTGGTTATTACACTTCTCCTTACTGGTTTCCTTCTCCTTCTCTAGTCTGAATTTTGTGCATGTTGAGGTGGTACTTTTTTGTTATTTATTCATTTTGCATTTAGTGATTCTTTCCGGATACCTCACATAGCATGGGAAATACATGCAATGCGGATTCATGGTAATTTTTCGACTGTTTTCTATGGCAGTGTCTTTGCAAAGCGCTGATCACATTATTCTCTTCGATAGGCATAACCGTATTTTGAAGGGGTGAACAAATGTTTCCAGCTGGGAAGTACAGCATAGCTGTCATGGGTAACTGCCAGGTTCATTTTAATTGCAAAAGCAGAGCACAGTACCCACCGCAGCCTGAGTAAGGTGGAGTCATGCCCCAGATCTTCGCTCGGCTGGCAGCTTCTCTTGAGTGACAGTGATCAGATCACATTTTTCAACAGGCAGTTCTCTGTGAATTTTGGAACTTTTGCAAATTAGCTCTTAAAATTTCACATTTATGTAGAGTAGGCTACATGGGTCCGAGTAGGGTTCTATAACAAATATAGGAAGGCAGAAGGAACTATTGATAAAGAAGTCATCCAAAAGAATGGCTGATCTGTGCAGTAATTGAAGTTTGCTTATAAGCTTGTCTTTAATTTTGAAATAATAATTTACCATCCTACTTGAAAAAGAGGCTTCCCAGTGTAATCAATACAACATAAAATTTAAGAATTATTTTGTTCAAAATATATAATTTTATTATGATACTGCATCATGATAAACTTGGTATATAGAGATTGCACATATATGTAAATTTTTTTGTGTGAAACATATTCCCGTGTTACTTAGGCTCCATTTATTTATCTCATCATGTTTCTGTGAAGTTGTTTTCTCAGCAGGCACTTACTAAGCAAGCATTTCTGGTGACTGGCATTAGTATTTTCTGCTATAAATAATACTACTGGTAGTTATTAGCATTCAACCAAATAAATGTCTACAATACTAGTGAAATAAAAGTCCTAACATCATAAATGGTTTGGATTTTTTCCTTGCCTATTTTACTTGTAGCAATTCTGGTCCAATTTAGGCTGAATACAAGCCATCTTTGGTCCGAGTCTAGATTTCTTATTTGTAGAGGAAGATTCCAAAATACATGGTTCTCCTGTTGTTAGGGTGAATCATAGAAATTTACTTAAATAAATTGATTTACTTAAATAAAAATGAATTTACTTTCTAGTCTCAAATACTGAGAGCTGGACACATGGGAAAATGGGGGAGTGAGACGTAAGTCCTTGGAGTCATCTTCTGTGCAGAGTCCTAAGTCTACTGAAAACAGACTGTTCTAATTAGCTGTTCTTTTACTTAATTGAGGCTTATAAGAACTTAATGGAGTTTGAAGAGCAAAAGTACCTCACATGCACAATGGGCTATTTGGTATCATTTTTTTTTAAAAGCAACCTCTAATGAGAAAAGCATCTAACCACCTCTAAGTTTTTTTTTTTTAAGAGGTAGGAATAACCACCTAGATTAAGAAAAACCTCAACAGCAGTGTAAAGAAGATATAGAAAAATGACAGATAAAAAATTTACTACTTAAATAGGCAATGACAGCTTTCTCTGACCTGTCATTAAAAAAAAGTTTGCATTGAATCATACACACAAATATTGTAACAATTCTGTTTTGCATTTGTCTTTAACATTTTTTATTAGTACATATTTATAATACAATAATACATTTATCAGGGAGGTTGTTATATAGATGCATGTACTGTCTTAGTCCATTTTACTTCTTAACTCCCTTCTCTCTCCCTCCATCCAACTTAGATAGCCTTTCCTAATTGCAAAAGGTCCACCTCCCTGTCTCCTATGTACTATTTTGAATTGAAATTCTTTATACTTTGGGTTTCTATTTAAAAGAAACCATGCAATATTTTACCTTCTGTGTCTGATTTTATTGTGCTTGACCTTGTAGTCTCTTGTATGGGATGTGGAGTACCTCTGCAGAATAGAAATCTGGTGACCAATCTTAATATGGTTCATCTTTAATTATGCAACAAAAATGCATTACATTAGCAGTGTTTTTCATTGCAAATATATCCCTGTAATTGTATGGTTATAAAATAATATTGATTGATGTCATTTAAAAAGTTGTAGATTAGGCCGGAGATTTAGCTCAGTGGTTCCAGCGCCTGCCTTGCAAGTGCAAGGTCCTGAGTTGGATCCCAGTAACCACATACAATGTTGGGCGTGGTGACTCATGCCCACCAGCCATCAATACCACATTCCACAGTGCTGGGCGTGGTGGCTCACGCCTGTCATCCCAGCACTCGGAAGGCAGAGACAGGAGGATTGCTGAGTTCAAAGTTTGCCTGGGCTACATAGTGAGCTGAGGGCCAACTTGAATTACAAAGCGAGACCCTGTCTCCAAAAAAAAAAAAAAAAAACAAAAAAAAGTTCTAGATTAATATTTTTATAAAGCTAGGGGATTACAGGCCAGAGAATTCTCAATTGGCTTGGGAAGAAATAATTCTGATAGTTTCTTTGTGAAATTTGATACTTCCGACCACATCAGATACCCTTACTTTATGATCATGCTGTCTCTCATGTTAAAAATTGAAACTGTATGAGTAATGTAACCTTTTTACTTGTGACTAATGCCTAGCGTAGGCTGGAAGCTCCCAAGATTATGACTCTTCCACATTTTGATTACTTTTTTATGGATGGACAGTTGTGATGAGATCTTTTTGAGGTGTTACTTAGAGAACAGTAGAATTATACAGTTTTATTAGTGGTTTGAGCAACCAGCAATATCATACTGAAGCCCACCAGAATTACCTCCTGTCTCTAAAAGGAAGTAAAAAGTTAAAAGCCAGAAAAAGGCCACATAAATCAAGATAGACGACTTTATTTCTCAGGATTTCTGAATTTGTAAGTGTAGTACCCATGGGACTACTTATGGACCTTCTCCTTGTCCTGCTTTGGGAATGTGGTGGGTTTGTATTTCCTGTTCTCCTTGATACCCATGAACACATGTAACCAGTTTTGGCCAGTGAAATGTGCACACAAGTACTAGAATGAGGGTTCCCATTTCTCCTGGAATGCTTAATGGTACCTTGATCTCCTTCAACCCTCCAGTTTCAGGTTGTGTGAATGAGGAATAAATACTGGGGTGTGTGTGTGTGTGTGTGTGTGTGAAGCCACTGAAATTTTGAGGCTGTTTGTCACCACAGTATAACATCCTACATCGAAACATGCCATTCATCAAGAGCAGATCCTGGCTTGGGAGTTTATAATGTTCTTCCCAGCATATTGCTTTTCCACCCTCTTCCTCTGAGCTGAGGAGAAAAACAGACTGACACTGTCAATCAGAAAAAGCAACAACAGGAGGTGCAGAGGGTAAAGACATCACAGTGGGAGGTTTTTCCAAAGATAAGAGCAGCAGAGTTTAGATACGAGCTTCAGACAGTCAGAGCCTGGACGCTCCTTTTTGCACCCTAGGCCTGGACTTGCCTCAATGAAAACCAGGGTTATGTAAACTGACTGCGGAATTTTAACACCTATTTACTCAGTATCTCTCATGCACTATTATTTCATCTTTGATCACACTCCTTTGTTATCCAGGCCTAATTTTTTAATTTTTCTCGGTCTCATTATTTTTTAGAGAAATTTATAGCTATCTTGGACACAGTCTTGTAAGTGCTTTGGTCTTGGCAAAATTTCTTCCTGACTACTGAGCTTGCATGTTTCTGGACCCATTCACAAGCATTTCTCCCACGCTGGGCGAAATCACACATTGAGTGGGCATGCAGAGACGGGGCAAGCTGTTGCGCTTCAGATGTCACAGGAAGGTGTGTTTATTCACAAAATATCTTTTCAAAATCTAATCACCCAATTGTTGAAAGCAGAAATGGCTTCCTACCCATAGAGATCTGCAGGGAAGTGTGTGTATATGTGGCTGTTACTTTCCTGATAACTTCTGAGGAATAGTTTGACATCAAAATACATCTTTTATAACTAGCAGGATCACAGCTCATTTTGACCAGCTTGAACTATGAAACATTTCTACAGTACAGGAAATAAACTGAAGTATTACAGAGAAAGGAAGACCAACACAAATAGTCTAATATCTTTTACAATGTGAATGTCACATTAATGAGGACATTCTTGATTTGTTCCAGTAAAAATAGGAGAGTGAATTGTCAAGAATCCTAAGTATTCTCAAAAGTTACTAACACAGTTCTGGCACAATAGGTTCTTAACTGATCCTGATCTAGGACATGTGTAAGTATCCAAAATCAAATGGCTAGCTGTAAAGTAATATAGACTTGAAGGGTGTTCTTCTGAAGTTGGAAATCTCACTAGTTCTTAGGAGGTTTTTTATGCAGGATTTCTTTCCCGACCCTCTATTCCCAAGCAAAACAACTACATCATACATTTCTGGGTTATTTCCCTCATCTTTAAAAAAAAAAAAATCTTAAGTTCAGTTAGATGTGGTCTTTTCATATTATAAACCCAAAACTGCATTCAAGACACAGTCACAATTCAAGCTGCATTCATCTATCAAATGCTGGACTTGATTTTGCATTTGCTATTCATGAGCTCCTGGGCTGCTCAAAGTTATTCAGATACAGAAATGATCCTGATGACTGACTGGGTCGCTGCATCTGGACAAACTGTAATCACGCTTTGTAGTCTTGCAGTGGGAAACTTGAAATTACTGGCATTATATAAAAAGGGAGTCAAAACGGAAATGGGTTTGCATATACACAGTGTCATTTGTGAGTTCTTTGAACTGTGGCATAGAAACAAAACAAGTAACTATTTACAGATCTACACCTGCAGAAGCTAGTTAGTTACAAGCCTTTAGGACCT
>PVIC010056956.1:0-10798 GCA_004025085.1 Thryonomys swinderianus
AAAAAAAAAAAAAAAAAAAAAAAAAAGTTCTGCCTAAAGGTCATAGGACTTGGTTTTGTAACTTAGACTTTTCCCTTTTTGTTTAAGATCTTTTAGAAATTGATTTTTATTGAAAATAGAGATTCAGGTTTTTTCCCATGAATAGATTCAGTTGTCCTAATATCACTTTTTATGGATGATTTTTCCTATTGCCTTTTATTGGTGACCTAATAAAATTAATTTAACTTATTTGTGTTCTGTGATAGTCCTTTGACCTATGGGTTTATGTTTATCATTAGGTCAATAAAGCACTATCCTAAATATCATATTATAATAATAAATATTGAGTAGAATAGTGTAAATAATCCAGTATTTTTTTCTAAACTGTGTTATGAATTATAGGCCTTTCATAATTTGATTTAGATGGCAAAATCATCTTGTTAATTTCTACATCCAAAAATTCCTCATATTTTTAAACTGGGATTCTATTCAGTTTTTTTTTAATAGTCTTTTACTAGGAAGAATGTGGCTCTTCAATTTGTTGAAACTTCCATCCATGAAAATGTTATAAATTTCATTTTATTTTGATTTTTTAAATTACACTAATGTAAGTGTTTATTTCTATACTTCTGTAGTACATAATAATCATAGCCATGGTAGGGAGTTGGTACACATATGTAACACATCTTAATCATTCTTACTGTCTTCCCTTTCTCTCTGTGACCTTCCCTGCATTTCTTAGTTTCTTCATTTGTCAAAGATCTAGTTCCCTGTTTCTTCTTATCTTTTGTTTTTGTTCTTTATTTATTCTTTGGGTTGATCATACAAGAGACATCCTGCAATATTTAAACCTGTGTGTCTAAAATGTTTCACTTACATCATGGTCTGAAGATTCATCTATTTTTCCTACAAATGACTTAAATTTATCTTTTTTATAGCAGAGTAATTTCACCAGTGTTTTATATTATTTTGTCTCGAGGAGGTTTAATAGCAGGGTGATTCTCAAAATTTTACAGAAGCCATCTCTGAATCTTCAGAAGTGAAGTTAAAATTCTTGAGCAACTGGTGGAAGGGACACAACATCACAATTGCTGTGTATTTTACTTGAGTAGCAAAGTATGACCCTTTCCATTGCTGGCCAAAGTACTTGTTAGTATTTCATTTATGTAGCTCAAAGGAGAAACCCAGGTGAAATAAATAACTCAGTTAATATCTTACCATCGTGGCACTATGTTCACCAAACATTCACCGGTTCACCCACCGGTGCAATCTGTCCTTTAAAAACAATTTTTGTCAGTGGATATATTTTTTTGTTCTTTTACACATTGGCCATTTGTCTCAGTAATGATAAGAATTATTTTTTTGTTGTTGTTTCCAAGTGTTGTTGTCTCTAAGATTAAATTCCCATATTCTTCTTTTGAAAATAAAATTTAACAGATGACCTGTTGAATGTGACCATTTACTATTGTTATTTGAATATTCAGCAAAGCTTTTAATCATAAAAGAAGGTGCAGCTCATAGCCTGTTTTAGGAAGGAAAGGAAGACTTGGTCTGTTATAATGGATTTGCTAAAAGCACCTGAGGGTAATTGAATTCCATGCATGTAGAGAAATTATTTAGATTTTGCTCTGAAATATAGATGTAGCTACACTGGTAATACTGTCTTACTTCAGGCCTTTACTGATGCAGGTTGCCATAGGTAGTTAGAGACTAACATTCTCAATTTTTTTTTTTTTGAGACAGGGTCTTGCTTTGTATTTCAGGCTGGCCCTGAGCTCACTATGTAGCCCAGGCAAGCCTCAAACTCAGCAATCCTCCTGCCTCTGCCTCCCGAGTACTGGGATTACAGGCATGAGCCACCATGCCCAGCATTGTATGTGGTTACTGGGATCAAACTCAGGGCCTTGTACTTGCGAGGCAGGCGCTGAAACCACTGAGCTAAATCTCCGGCCCCTCAATTAGTATTTTTGACATGATCTTCATATAATTTACAAATTTCCTTATGCAATTATGGAATGTTTTACTGATTGTGGCAATGCATTTCTCTTGATAGTTTTTCCTTCTCTTTATTTCCTGAGAATTCAGTTTTGACTAACTGGCTCCAAAATGGCAGTCAAGGAGATCATAGCCATTGTGTATATCCAGTAAATATAGTGACTGTGACATGATAACTACCTACTTCCTCAGTTTTCATAACTAGTCAATATATATTTATTATGTATATAGTTGTAGGAATTGAAGTGGCATGATATTGCTTAAAAGTAATGTCTAAAATTATTTTGCCATTATCAATATTACACTTATTTAATCTTACCTAGTTTGAAGAATAATCCAGATTTTTGAGACAAGTTCTTGGCTTCTAATATGAGACAGATAAAGCAACAAGTTATCCAGATCTGTCAACTGGCATGTATTAATGAACCAGCACAACTGTACCACAGATTTCCTTGATTAAAAGAAAAAAAATGTGCATCTTTACTCATAGCATTTTGGATGTACTAGACATGATTTTATATAAATGATATGAACTATAGTATGCATTTGAAGAGAGCTGTATATGAGAAAAGGGTTTGCTCTGTTTCCATCGACCTGAAGTAAATCAACCTTTTTTAAGTTTTACCCTTGATCTTGAATTTCTACTTCTGAATATTCAACTTGGCAATAGTAGATATTAATGCCAGGAATCCAACATGGTGTCATTTTGAGGAAGAGCATAATGACTGAATGGGCAAGTTGGTATGAATGTCTCCTCATATCACTGAGGGAGTGTAGCTGTGAGCTGTCCACATGGAGACAGATGCTCTTGATATGGATGTATCTTTCCTGGTCAAAAAATGTTTCTGCCAGTGGCATCATCAATGGATCTGCCAAACTCTCAAGAGCATCATGACAACTGTACATACATTAAACAAATGTTCCACAGCAAAAGAAAAGGGAGATCTTATCTTGCTTACTCACTTATTTTCCAATGTACCATAGTAGAGAAATATGGTAAAATGTGACAGAGACTATGGAAGTTTCAGTATAGTGTTCTTGGACAAGGACATATTCTAAATTTGTAATTTTTAACATGAATATTCAATTTATGGTATGAACCGATAACAAATATATGATGCCATTTGTTTTATAATCATAAGGCACCAAGCATTGTAATAATACTTAGAAAAAGAAGTGTCTCTGCTATTACCAGTGATAACATATGCATATAAATAGGTTTAGAGTGTTGGGCCCCTTCAAAAAAGGCACACTTCCACTAGAAGTTTTCTGATAAAGTGAAAGCTGAAAATCTACTGTCTTATTTATGATCCAGCATGCCCATTAGAAAACAAAAAGATTATTCTATTGCCTTACTGATCTTGATTAATGAAAGTAAAGAAAATAGTTACAATACAGTGGGGCCAAAGCAGACATGTATTGAATATGAAATTCGATGATGTTCTGGAGGACTGGGACTTGAAGAAAGATGGTGGGAAACAAAGCAAGCCAATATAGGAAGAAGTTCTAAGAATGTTGATCTCTGGAGAATAAATGTCCATGTTGATAGTTCAAGTTAAATAACCATGATCAAACTGAGAACAAAGGACAATGAGTGAAATAAAGATGAAATTATAAATGCCAATTATAATATTGTGATCAATTACAGAAATGATGAAATTCAAGCATGTTTTATTTTTTGGCTTTATATTATCTGTGTATCTATGTTTCTGAATGGCTTATGTTCATAAAATTATATATATCATATATATATATATGTATCTGTGTGTAACAAAACAAAAATACAATTTATGATGCCTATCTTCTTTGTGCCTATTATTTCCTATAGTTAATTTTAGGTGAATGTATTATTTCATTTTAAAATTTTAAAATACTCACATTTTGTGACTAATGTAGAAGAGGAAGTAACACCATCCAATAGCAGTTAAACTCTGCTGGGAGTTTAGAGCTTTCATTTTGAGGGAACAAAATATCACAGATGGCCACGTGATATTTTGCTGTTTTGACAGCACAAAGATAAATATAGGCAAAAGAGTGTATACAAATACTGAATTGTCAGGGTTAGAAAATACCTGTTTGTGTCTTATCAACATACTTCACATGCTTTGGGCTTGCTTTTGCACCACAGGGTAATATTAAAACTATATTTCTGAGATTTCATTTCCCACAGTGTTTAAAGGTCAAGGAAAAGATACCACATGATATTTGGAAGGTAAAAGAAAAAGAGAAGTTATTATTTTTAGCAGCTATGAGAAGACGATGGAAATTTCAAATACAGATTATGGTAATGAGCTCCTGTTAATAATTTGCTTTACTTTTGCAGGCAGCAAAGATCATGATCAGTGATTCCCCATGGCTGTTGTATTTGCAGAGCTCCTGAAAGCCAAGAGTGTTATGTTTTTGATTTTAGTTCCCCAGCACTTCCAATGATTCATACTCCAATTACCTGTGTCCAATGCCTTTTACTTGGAATGGTTACAGTACCACCACTTTTCATAACAATTTCTAATGGATAAAGACATGAATTTTTATTTTTTGTGCTGAACAGAAGGTCCTGAAGTTCTGAATGAAAGTCACTGCATCAAATCAAAATTGCAGGTAAACACTGTAAAACAGGGATACATTAGTGACCAAAACGCTATCTAAAAATTTCAACACCTTTTGTAAATGTCAGAGAATACTATTGATTCATTGTTTCAGTAAGATATAAATTTAACTGGTTGCCTTTATTATTCATATTACATGAAAAAACATTCTTTGATATTGTGATCTCATCCCATTTAATGAAAATAAACGTTACCTTTATGAATGATATGTCTTAAATTGGACTAGATACTAACAGCTATAAAAATAGGCTGCCAATTAACATTCTTATCTTATTATCTGTAAGATATGTGCACAGTAATTGAGATGTTGGACTTGTTGCCCATAGTTGGGTCAACTTTTATTCTCTCTTCTCCTTCTGTCTGTCTGTCCTCCAAAACTTCCCTAATTCCCAATATAACTTGACCAAGTGAAGTGTATTTATAATTTATATTCATTGAGTATCCCTTGTGCATTGCTCTTCTTTGCATGTCTTTGAATTATTCATACATATATACACATATATTATAATGTGAACCTTGAATAATTTAAGGATTACTAGAAAATGTGTTCTTCAGATGATATTTTATTCCTAATTTTCAATTTAACCATTTGGATCAGGTAATAATTCAGCACCTTTATAACTTAATCTTTACTATAACTGCATACAAGATACAGACTTTTGAACTCTTGGTAAGAAATAAAAATTTATTTATTCTACAGGGGAATAGACTGGAATTCTCTAGATCACAAATACACTTATATTTAAACCTTGCACTGGAGTGTTCAGTGACACTCTATTAATAACTGAGAAAGGTTGTGGATACTAGTACAAACATGAGAATTCTTAGGCACAAGTAAAAGATTTTATTACTCACAACACAACTGGAAACATGAACATCGGCATATTTGAGTCCTGTATCCCTTGTCTAGTGTTCCATAATGACAAAACAGATCAGACCAGAAAGACATCACCATGTGACATGTGGCACTGTGCAAAAGCAAGACTGAACTTCAAGAATTTGCATCTTATTTTAATATCGGCAGTGATGATACTGACTTAGTCATATTTTTGTTGCTGAAAGAATACATAAAACTCAGAATTTAATGGAGTAAAGGTTTATTTTGACTTCCAATTTCAGAGGTTTCAGTCCATGGCTGGCAGGCTCCAGAGCAGAGATCACACTGTACAAGAACCAAGAGCAGAAAAGGTGCTTATGTCAAAGCAGTAAACATGCAGAGAGGGCAGGAGGAAGCCAAGAAAGAAAGTCCACCATTCCAGGTCACTTCACTAATGAACACATCTTTCACATTAAGCATAGTGTCCTCATGATCCAATCACTATCCAAACTTCCAAGGCCTTTGAGTGACAGCTCAGATCTAAAACATAGCTCTGTGCCTCTGGCCTCCAGAAGATATGTAAACATCATCTTATACAAAATTATTTTACTCACCTCTGAGAGTCATGGATCTTTTAACAGCTCCAGCACTGGTGAAAATTCCAAACCATAAGTTTCTTTAGAGACTCAAAGTGAGTTCTTAGTTGTGAACCCCTGTAAAAATTTTGTTTAAAGAACTTAAACACCACAGAAATACAATGACACAAAATAAATACTCCAATTCCAAAAAAAATGAGAAATAGAGGGCTAGAAATTAGAACAAAGCAAAACCAAATTATAGCAGAGCAGAAACTATATCCTGTACCTCCATGTCCAGCACCTGGGTCAAATTTCAAGGAAATGTGAGCTCCAGATGGTCTTGGCAGCTCCCTCCCTACAGCACTGCCAGCTGCAGCCTTCATGGCTTTTTCCTTGGTGCAGCTCCTTTTACTGCCTGTGCCTTTCCACACCAGATGATTCATATTCCCAGTGGCTCCAAATTCCTGAGTTCTTCACAATGCTCCTTTAAAAGTATATTGCCTGAACTCCCAGGCCTTCTTAAATATAGATGGAGGATGACATCAAGTCCTGCCAACAGCTCCCTTCAGCAGTACAGCACCCTTCAATTATGGCTATCATGGGCTCAGAATGTCTACATGTCTAACTCAGAGCCAAATCCTAGAGAACCATTCCCCATTTTGTCCTTGAGTGAGACCAGTTTTTTTTTCTTTTGCCTCTGAATAAATCTTCACAGTTTTGTGCCTCTGAGCATGTAATAGATGGTCTTGTGGATTTCTGAGATGCCCTCAAAGCATCACTTATGATCTGATGCAAAGTACTTGGCATAACCTTTTCACTGATCAGGTTCTTATATGATTGAACTTTGGAGGCACTTCCTTTCTGGAAAATGAAACAAATTTCAAGAGTGTCTTTCACTTCTGATAATCAGTAACAAACATGTATTCATTATTACTGCCTGAATATTAGGCTGTCTTAAATTTTCTTCTAATAGAATAATGAGTCCCTGACCCTTAATCTCCGTCTTCTGTAGTCTTAGGATTTAAGCAAAAATATAAACAAAATTTCTGCCAGAGCACCATGCAGATGATTTTGTGGTCAAATGCAAAGAGTGTCCTCATTCCCAATTGAGATCTCCTAAGCCTGGCCTTTTGAAATTTCACTAGAATCTCCCATCAAGCTTGGATTACAACATTCTAGGGCTTCACTAGCCTGCGTCTCAGTGACTATTCAAACCCCTCCCTTAAACACGTTCCAAAGGCTTCCAGATCATGTGACCAGGAATACTTATGATATGAACCCCACTGTTGGTACTGAAATTTGCCTTATTTCCTTTCTGCATGGCTAACACAGAAAATGTAACACCCACAATTTAAAAGAGAAAATATTTATTTTGGCTCACAGTTTCCACGCATTTATCCTATGATCAGCTGGCTCGAATACAGAAATCACATGGAGGCAAGAAAGTTGTTCATGTCATGATGGCCAGAGAACAGAGAGAGATTAGAGGAGCCAGAGTAGGAGATATACCATTCTAAGTCATCCTGCTATTGACCTGGCTCCAACTGGGCCCCACCTACTAACAGCTCATTTAGGACATTCGGTATGATGCTCTACAATCTAATAACCATTTCAACATGGTGTCTCAGGAAAGAATGAGAGAAAAGAAGGTTAGAAAAGTTAAGATTAACAAGAAGAGTTGAGGCTCCCTAAATCTAACTGTGAATGATTTGATTTAAGATGTCAGCACCTAACTCAAGGTAAAATGAACACTGTCACGTTTGTAGGGCAGATGCATATGTGATCCGAAGAAGGTCAGTACAGAAGTCTGGGGAGCAGTCAGGCAGTGATGCAAGAAGGAAGAGAAGCAGAGAGTTAAATTCAAACCCATGTATTCAGGTGTTAGTGAGCAGTTGAATCAAAAACAAGGACCAGCTTATTGTCAAAGGTGGGAGGAGTCAGACATGTAGAAACCAAAAAATCACTAAAAAAGAATAAAATATAATTAAACAGGGATAATCATGCTAGAAGAGAGATGGTACCTCTGCTGACCTTTGAGATCTTTTTTGTCATTTCTGGGTTTTAGCAAAATTTCCACTGTCAGAGAATTCACTTTACAAAGGGAATAGAACCTTTGTCTATCTCTCATACACCTCAGTTTTCATTCCAATAGACAAATATGTGGTTTAAATGAAAAAGAGAGCACTAATGGTAGAAAAAGCAGTGTCATGCAGTCACTTGCTTTCTCCCTGGCTTAGCCCCAGCAAATAAGCTATCTTTCATTCCTTTCAAAACAAAGAGAAATGGTGTTCTATAGTAGATAAAAACTTTTTAAAAATCATAAGTCATATTCCATCAAAAGAGGAAATCAAATCATAACAGAAAGGCATTACACTGTCAGCCAAAGGTGTCTTCTTAAATCAGGCCTCAAAATTTCTTTTAAAGAGTAGGAAAACTACATTTATACCAGTTTTATGATTTTGGCTGCACAGTCCTGACAATGCTGATGTGGAGGGCATTTCCCAGTCTTTAGCATATGGCTTGTCTGAAAGGCTAGACTTTCCCAGGAAGCAATATGTGGGAAAGAAGAGACTGTATATATGATGTGTAGTGTATTGAAATGAGCTTAGAGAGAATTTAGACGGTTACCATGACAACAGCTATTCAAGGAGAATAATTGATATTTAGTGATGTGGCCACAGAAAACACTAAACACTGCAAAAGTGATCATGTGACCAAATGGTCCGACTTGAGTTTATTTATGCACACTGTGAAGCTTATTTACGCCAGACTTCTAATAAGTAACAAAAGCAAATTTTGAACTGGCAATCACTACACAAGTGTTTACAAAAAATATATATCTTGCCTTGTTTTTCTATCTCTAGCAAACACACCAAATATGACTTATAAAGACATCAGAATTTAAGAAAATATAAACATTGTTACCATGAAACCATTTTGTATCTCTCTCTTAAAAACAGTTTTGCCCACAATTTTCTCCTTCTTTGAAAGAAGCTGCTTAGAGTCCTTTCAGAGTTTGCCTTGCTTGACAAATGTCAAATGGTAACAGAATTTATTCCCTGCTTCTTAATGAAAGACAGATAATAGTATAATGTTGAGATTCATAATTATTTCATTAAAAGGCCTTATGTCTCACTTTTGAAGTAGTACATCATGTACAAAATGTAACTGATAAGAATAAATTTTAAATGTTATGTACAGAATTGAAAACATTGGTAAATATTTTTTCATTTTTTCTAGACTACTAGTATTATTGTCAAATTTCTAAAGATCTGTCTACCTTAAACTACATCCACACTATGTATGTTTCTATAATTGTTTAATAAAGTGTTTCTATAGCATCTGCAAGTTGCTGTCAGTAATAGCAAGTTTCAGCTGGATGGAAGAATATTGAAGGATGCTACATGATGGCTAGATCACCCATAACTACAGCAAACACAATTTCCCCTTCCTAATGTACCTAGATTAAGGAATTATCTGACTGGAAGACTGTTGAGGTATGGTTGAGGCTTAGAAAAAAAATGACAGAACTGAAATACAGACCAAAGTGGAATGTTCATGTAATTGTAATCAACTGACTAGAAGAGGAGTAATAAATTTAGAAGAATATTTGAGCATGTACACTGAAGCTAAATGGAAACTTACAAGATTAGACAAGAGTAGAAGACAGCTCAGAAGCCTAAGAGCTAAGTCCAGTAGATGAAACTTTTTAAGGAAATACCATATTTAATTGGTTGCAACACACAGAGAAAGGACTTGTATTTTCTAGCAACTAAAAAGGGCCAAAGAACATCTCAGTAAAGGACCAGGGATTTAGCTCAAGTGGTACCGTGCCTACCTTGGAAGCACAAGAGCTTGAGTTCAATCCTTAGTACTGTATTAGGTTGATCTGTACTTATCAGATCATATAAAAAGACTGAATTACTGACAGAGAGATGCCTCTTCAATGACAGAAGCTGGAAAGATAATATAGCTTCCTATGCTAACTCAAAAACTATGATACAACTAAAATTAGCACATATATTAAATAGTTTTATTAGAGAGTAGTACTTTATTGTGTATATATCCCACATTTTCCTTTTAAAATCATCAGTAGATGAATATATAAACTAGCTTCAATATCTAGGTTTTATAAACTGTGCTGCTATGAACATGGACATGCATGTACCTCTCCAATATGATGATTTTAACACTTTAGGGAGCATAACTAAAAGGGGAATATCTGAGTCAAATGGAATTTCTATTTTTGTTTTGTTTCCTTTTAAGGAAGCTCTGTAGTGATTTCCAAAGTGAATAAACTAGTTCTGTGTAACCTGAAATGTCCACAAATGGCAATAAGCCTTAAACAAAAGATATAAAAAGGGATGCACTGCAATAGGTCAGGGATTCTCAAGGATCTGGAGTTAGAACCTTAAGGTTTGGTGCAATAGTGATAGGGATTTTCACGCGTGGAACTCAATAATTTACAGCTTGCTCTAGATTATAGAATGTGGAACAGAGGACATCAGGAACCAAGTTGAAGACATTCTATAAATCATGCAATTTTACAATTGCTGTGAGAAAAACAAAACAGAAATCAAACATCCTCTGGAAAGAAAAAGTGACTGAAAATTGTCATGGAAGGTAAATGAAAACCATCTTCACCTGGATGTTTCTCAGAACAGCAGTGACACCACTTCTCTACTGTGTAGGACCATCAAAAAAAGAAAGGCTAGGGCTGGAGATTTAGCTCAAGTGGTATCGTGCCTCCCTTGGAAGCACCAGGACCTGAGTTCAATCCCTGGTACTGCAAAGGAAAGGAAGGAAGGAAGGAAGGAAGGAAG
>PVIC010056957.1:0-10798 GCA_004025085.1 Thryonomys swinderianus
AACATATGAAGAAATGCTCAACATCTCTGGTCATTCAAGAGATGCAAATGAAAACAACATTGAGATTCCACCTCACTCCACAAAGAATGGCTGTGATCACAAAGTCAACCAACGATAAATGCTGGCGTGGCTGTGGGGAGAAAGGAACCCTTCTACACTGTTGGTGGGATTGCAGACTTGTGCAACCATTGTGGAGATCCGTGTAGAGATTTCTCAGAAAACTAGGACTACGGGTCCCATTTGAAAACTATTATTTTCAAAGATGGAATTATTTTCTTGAGTATATGTAGTTTATATTCATCTGTTGAGTAATTAATACCATTATTTTCATATTTTGGTTCACAATATCTTGATAAGTTTCACATTTTATTTTTATTGGTTTTGCTTGTTAATTATGTCTTCCCTTTGGTGAATACAATTTGTCACAAAACAGTCTGAATTAATACAAACACTCTGTTAGGACCATCAGGGCTCTGTTGCTGATGAGTCTGAAATCAGGAGCTCACTGAGTCTTCCTATGACATTCTGGGGGCTCAAGACACATCATGACTGTGTTTTTCTCTTATGTGCCCATGTCTATCTTAGGCCTGGTCTGAGGGCCCTGGACATCTCCATGTCATGGTGAGCAATAGCACCTGTTCTAGGAAATATTGGGCTTCTGTGCTCAAGGAGGTAGCAGGAGCCAAGCACAGGACACCCAGGCCTGAGGCTGGTGTGGTGCAGCTGCTCTTCCCTGAGAGAGTTACCTGCCTCTGTCTGGTGAGGAAGAGGAGCAGGAAGATGAACTTGGTGATAATCACTCTCAACATAACTAAATTGAACTATTGAAATTTTAGCAAATGGGATGGTATTCATAGTCTCAAATAACCAGATGAGTGGAGAATCACCTCCTAGAGAAATCAGCCCACATTGTCCAGGACAGTCTTTCCCCAAAGTCCTTGGAGGTGGCAAGTTAAGTAGACCTGATACTATGTGAACACCCAGGTTAGAATATAGAAAGATGAATAATTATTCAGAGTAAAAGGGATTAGGAGGTATCCTTCAGAATGAGAGCCCCTGGAGATGTGTTTGAGGGTGGAAGGTAGACATGACACCCAATAAGAAATCATTTTTATGCCTTATGTTTCTACATATGAAAAATTAATAGGGACAATAGACATATTTATCAGTGGTAAAGAACAGAGGAAATTCCAGAAACATATGAAAAAGATATTTCAATACAGAATTAATAGGGAAAGGAGAGTTTTTTTGAGAAATATTTTTCATAAAATTACATATGTAAAGGTTCAAGTGTAAAAGTGGGCCCACAGCTCACATTATAAAAGCTAAAATCAAAATGAAGCAAAATTTAATATACAAATCCTAAGACATCTAGACAAAACAAAAAATGGAGTTGAAATTGTTCTACCCAATGGAATTTGAATTTTTTTTTCCAAAAGCAGAGTCAAAGGAGAAATTGAGAAAAATGGATGCTAAACTTCCATTAATTATACTGTGAAACAAATAATTTAGAAAATGTCAAACCTACTGTTGAAAAGGGTAAATATTTGCAAGTGGTATACCTGATGAAATTAAATATCTAAAGCGTAAAGAAAATTTCACATTTTTCATATAATAAATGAATAATGGAATGATGCTTATTTTAGTCTACAAAAGACTTGCACAGCATTTTGACATAGAGATAAATAAATGTCTGAGAAGTTTCCTAGCATTGATCCAGGGGATATGATTAAAAATCAAAATCATGGGCTGTATGGTTTGCTCAGTGGTTCCGGCACCTGCCTTTCAATTGCAAGGTCCTGAGTTTGATCCCCGGTAACCACATACAATGCTGGATGTGGAGAGTCACGCCCACCAGCCATCAACACCACATACCACAGTGCCGGGTGTGGTGGCTCACACCTGTAATCCCAGCACTTGGGAGGCAGAGACAGGAGGATTGCTGGGTTTGAGGCTTGCCTGGGCTACATAGTGAGCTCAGGGCCAGCCTGAACTACAAAGCGAAACCCTGTCTAAAAAATAAATAAATAAATAAAAATCACATATCACTTGATATCTGAGAAAGAAAACTGATGAAAATTGCACTACTAAATATTTGAAAATTTTTCTAAGAAACTGAAGTAACCAAATAAAAGCACAAGCCATAGCCTTAGAAAACATATCTTATAATTACATGATTGTTAAATGAAGGGCAGTGAAAATATCCAAGGACATTTCTACCTGAAGCAAAGAAAAAACACTCAAGATAAAAATGAAAATTTATTTAGACATCCATAAGAAATTTACAATATGGCTTATAAGAAAATATATATTTATACAAGCATGTGATATAGATGCTAAGGAGCAAACCTTGACCAAATTAATTCATGAGGATTATAAGGGCAATGCTACACTTACTCCCTGCCAATGGGAATAGAGTATATTCTTATGTTGTGAAGGATCTGTGGGAATTTCTTATGAGGTAAAGACAGCAACGGAGCAAAAACATCTGAGATATTAACATGACTGATGTGAAGATGATATTCTCATACCACTCGTGAGGCTAATTCTATCAGGTTCATCCTCAGCTCTCCACAGTAGATGAGGAGGGTTTGTAGGACAGATGGGACATCTGAAGAAGGGTTGGGAAGATGAGTAAAATTTTGAACAATCACCATTATCCACAGGTGTGCTGACAACCTCAGAGATTTTTCCAGGAAGTGCTCACCAGCCAGCATGGCCCAATGGATCCTCACAGATGCCCCACTTTAGACTCCTCTCTCAGATCCTCTACCCCAGGCCTCCATGAATGTCCTTCTAGAACCTCCCTGAATGGCTGCCTAGGTCTGCTCCAGGTATCCATTTTAATAATTTGGACATGCATGACATGAATGTTGGAGACATATTTGTATAGTTTTACCCAAACCCCTAGAACGGACAGAGCCAGAAGTCCACCAATGCAACCTCCATGACTATGGGAGTTGGTGACGTCTCACTGTGGCTCCAACCACAGGAAGGTAGAAGGCCTGCAGGACAGGGTGATGGTAGAAGGGTAATTGGGCACACTGAAGCAGAGAACATGGGAAATCTCTACCGCTTCAACAATTTTATTGTGAACATAAACCTGTGTAAGTAAAAATTCTGCAAAACAACAAAGACAGAGATAGTCTAAGAGACATTCTGGTCATCTTTCACAAAATAAATTGAAGGTTGTTATATGATTGAAAAACTTTGCCACTAGATACTCTCCAAACATTATGAAATATTTGTCATCACAAATACTGTCTTGACATAGCTGTGTTCATTGTATTAGGAGGGAGATAAATCTGTTATTGAATTAATTAGTACATTTAATATGTACATTATGATCACATTTAACATTGAGAATTTGTACCTGTAGATGATACAACTTGATTCTCATTTTTCCTATTCCCCTGCCCACCCCACAAGCCTCACCATTATAGACATAAGCCTTTTTTTGTTTTTGCTATCAAGTTTTTTTCTCTCATTTCTTTACTTTTCCCTTCCCATACTTTCCCTTATCATTTTGCATATTTTCTTCCTTTTTCCCAATACTTGAGCTTCATTTTGCCATTCATTTATACTTTCAGGATTTTCAGGAGTGAAAAAATATTTAACCCCCTGTGTTTTGTACCAAGGATAACTGCAAAGAACACAAAATTATCCCATACAATTAAGGCACATGCCTGTTTCTATGGCTCTTATTCTCAATTCAGAAGTTCTCTCAACAAGTCGTTAGTGCTATCTTCTTAGTCAGGCTAGTTACACTGCAGCTGCACCTCCCTCGGGGTTTCTGACACTCAGGATGTGGTTACCACACTGTGTCTCACACAGTAATACACAGCCGTGTCCTCAGACCTCAGACTGCTCAGCTCCATGTAGGCCATGCTGGAGGAGGTGTCTGCAGTGAGGGTGACCCTGCCCTGGAACTTCTGGTCATATTTAGTTTCTCCATCCTCTGGGTCAATCCTTCCAACCCACTCCAGCCCCTGTCCAGTTCTCTGTCTCACCCAGTGCACCCAGTAACTGGTGAAAGTGTAGCCTGAAGCCTTACAGGAGACCTTCACTGAGGTTCCAGGTTTCCTCAGTTCAGCCCCAGACTGCACCAGCTGCACCTCGGCATGGGCACCTGTGAAAAGGAGACAGCAGTAGGACATAGTACTCTCTGGTCCTGGCATTCTCATGAGCCCTGGGACTGGGGATCCCCTTACCTTTCAGAGCTGTGACCAAGAAAAGGATTCTCCAGGTCCAGTCCATGGTATGGAAATGTGATCTGAAAGACTCTGAAGAGGAGTTTGTTGTTTGATGCTCTGGCATGGACATGCCTATATTTACTAGAGCAGACCAAGGTTATTTGCATATTCATGAGCCAGAGAACTTATTAGATAAAAACATAATGCAGCCTCTGAAGGAGGAGAAACATGACACAGGGGTTATGCAGCAGGGATACTGGAGTGAACATTCTAATCATATCTGAGGAAATAGATCCTTTGCCACCTCCTTGGACTATGTGTAGACAGAATTCAACCCACTGAGAATCAAGTGTGTGCAAAAGAAGCTCTGCAGAGCAAACCCAACTTTCAGGGTTGCCTGGACACTCAAACCTCTTCTGAGCCACAATTGTGTGTGAGGCTGAGCTGGTGCACTGACCCCTTTCTGCTGTCAGCAAGGCCCAGAAAAGCTCACTGTTGACTCTAAGAAATGGGCCATCACATGAGCACCTAGAAAGACCTAT
The DNA here is from genome assembly GCA_004025085.1 of Thryonomys swinderianus. Classification (NCBI taxonomy): domain Eukaryota; kingdom Metazoa; phylum Chordata; class Mammalia; order Rodentia; family Thryonomyidae; genus Thryonomys; species Thryonomys swinderianus. The sequence goes on from PVIC010056957.1 coordinate 4,736, forward strand.
CAACACCTCTGATATCAGCCTGTCATCCTGGGATGGTTCCCCAGCACCTGCCTGTGTTGCCATGAACCCAGCTGCCCCACAGGAAATTCCTTGCCCCTCCTATAAACCCTGTGATGGGTGGTCCAGAACTCTAGATCTAACCCATGCATGAAAGGACTGGAAGGGCAGGGCTGATGACTCGATTTCAGAATCTCATGTAAGACTTTGTTTTACTTAATTCTGGGCTTGATTCCTAAGTTTAAAAATGTAACTGTAGATTTTTACAGAACTTCATCTCACATATGTTGGGAAACTCTGGCCAAAGGTGTGTTTGAAGTGAACAGGAAAAGTGAAGGCACTTCCTGGATAACAGTTCTGGATGCCAGCAGGGTGCAGTTAGAGTTCAGAGCAGACACTGTGGACCACAGTGAGCAGAATTAAATGAAGCTTGTTCCTAAATGTGTTTACTTGGGTTATTGTGTCCCTTCTTCTTTGATGAGGCTATTTAACTTAAGTCAGCATGTGTCATTCATAAAAGATCCCATTCTAGCTTTTTTTCCTGACTAAATTTCTATACAAAATGGTCTTCTTTTACATCTTTGTTCTCAGGCCCTTACACTCCAAATACATGACTACAGAGGTCTGAGCTCAGTGATACTTCCCTGAAGCTCTATTGCATTTAAGGACAAGCCCCTCTATCTCCTCTTTGTGACTGAACTAAGGACTCATCTCAGGGTCATGGTTTTCATTTTCTACATAGCCATAGTCACAAACTGTGACATATATTGACTGTTCTTCATCACTACCCATCTCTTCCACAGGCATCTGTCACTTTCTTTCACCCTCTAACACTACGCCCTGCACCCAGCCCTGGTGGCAACTTTAACCCCTGAGGGAAACATTATATTGTGGCATTGAGCAAAATATGTTTCCCACATTGGTGCTTCATTTAAGTTAATAAAATAACTTTCTGTATTTCAGGATCTCATCCATTGTTCATATATTAAACGCACTGAAAATCCCTGTAAGTGGCTTTTGTTGCATTTCTTATACAAACTTACTCAATCCAACAGGACATTTCTTGACCATGTGTATGCTTAATAAACTTCCAATGATACATGATACTTTTTGAAAGCGGAAAACTTAAACCCAGGAAGATCCTGCCTTGGGAAGTCACCTGTTACTGGGCTGCAGCTGTACTGAATGTGTTCTGAGATTCTTGCTACACCCCACGCTGTACACTTATTCATGGCTGGATCACAGGGTGACTCCGATGGTGTCTTTAGATAAAAGGAAAGGTCTTGTGTGGTTTCATATCCTCCTGACAGACTCCCGGGATATGACAATGGCCTGGAGCAAAAGACCTGGTGACAACACCACCCATTCTGCAGTGAGACCAAAGCAAAGAGGGTTTTCCTGAGATGGATCTTGAAAGGTGAGAGGACGCTATGCTCCTTTTGTTTCTTTGAAGGCATCTACCAGGGCACCGCTTCAGAAATAACAAAGGCACATTTCCATCCCCACCATCCTTCCCATGAGGGTCCAGCCAAGATGGTGGCTGGAGTTGGAGGATGACCTGTCCATCCCCCATCTGTACTTGCTCAGGAGAGCTCATCCACCTACAGGACGGAAGCTTGTTTTGGATTTTTTTCAGCTGCACTGGTAAGGTGGCTGGCAAAGTCAGAATAAGGCTCATCAGGTCCTTGTCTTATATTTGTTAGGGATGTGGTAGCTGACCTTTTTTGAGGGAGTTTTCTCCAGGCTTTAACTGCAGCATTTTGTATCTGAGCATATAGCCCAGAGGGGTACTCGCTCTGATGGTCATTAGTATCATAAGGTTTTTCCCCAAGCAACATTTCTAAAGGCCAGACTACTCCTCCTCTATCAGTTTTCTGGTTACGTCGGGAAACTTGAAAGAATGAACTAAGTCCTTTTTTTTTTTTTTTTTTACTTTGACCCTCCGCAATCAGAGAGAGTCTTTTAGACCCTGTATAAATTTCTCTTGAACACTAATTTCTTGTCCCATATTTTTTGTGGTCAAAAACCAATATAACCCTTACCCTTATGTACCCCAAAATCTTCTAGTCTTTATCTCTTGAAAATGAACAAAGAAACAGGGAGTGTCTTCACATTGTGATCCTTGTTGTCACAATGTACTGCACCTTCAGGTGGTGAGAAGCAGGTGGTCCACAGAGGGTCATCCCACCTAGTATGTGGGTCAGTGCATCACCCTGTAGCACATGGATGCAAGTGTGACCTGGGCCCTTCACATACGTTCTGATGCTCAGAATCATAGCCTGGTAAGGACATAGATAAAAAAAGACCCTGCACGAAGTTTATGGGAGCAAAATGTGACTGAAAAGGGACTGAGACCAGAGTAAATGGCCAAGGGGCTTCTTTGTGGGCTGGACTAGATATCATGCTTGCTGTCCCTGTGTGAACACGTCCCTGCTCACCCTGACCACAGGGCTGTACATTGGAAACTAGACTTCATGTCAATTATTGAGGCTCTAGGAGAGACCAATTTTGTGCCTGGGCCAGTCTAGCTCCAGGCTCCTTGACCTTGGGAATTGTCCTTTGATTGCATAAGCGAACACATATATCACGTGACCTGAGAAGGGTGAGGAAAGTCCTACCAAGGCCCTGACATTGCACCTGAGAGATGTGTCCTTTGCAATGTGGACTCCAGAGCTTCCCATAAGATGAAGTCCACATCCCTGGGCCTCATCTGCACCAAATGTCAGGCTCGGAAATCATGATCTCATGATACAGACTGGAAACAGGAGCCACTGCTTCAGCCAGTGGAGGCTCTGAGTCCACTCAGAATTTCTTGAAACCCACTCTATGTGATGGAAACCTGGAGCAGACAGATTGGTAGAGAGCACCACTGCCCACTGATGATAGTGATGTGCTGTGGGTCAGCTCTTGGGCAGTGAAGCTCATGGTGAGTGAGTGGTTTATCTCCATTTGGCACACTCAGGTTCATCAAGACACCCAGACACCAGGAAGGACATGGTGCTGGTACATGGGTACAGAAGCTGATCTCTCCCACTCTCCCAAGGCCTCTGCTTTCTAGAGGACAGTGAATTTCCTTCCATTTATACCTCCTAAAGGCTGCTTGGAGTCTTTGAGACCATACTTGAAGAACTGATGGTTGTTATGCACCTAGGAGAGTATTTGCCCCCAAGTAGGACAGGTTTTTGAAAAAGTTCTTCTGTAAGTAACTGTCTAGAGCAGGGTAGGGTCCACTTCTCACTCACTGTTCCTCCTTTCCTCCTATTCTACTATGTAATAACCTATTCCGATCCTCACCTTGAGTCCCAGGTGCTTCCAGAGGTACCATGATTGCTCTGCGCCCCCAGGAGCTCTCGCCTTCTCCCTGCTCCTCTCCAGGCCTGCAGCAATTCATCATCTCCCTCCCAGTGTTCCCTCCTCTGTGTATTTTGAGCTCCTTCTATGCTTGGAACCAGAGTTTATCAGTGATTCTGGACCTTCCTGTCTCCAGGATTCTATGTGATTGTTCAATAAGTGAGGATAGTCATTGCCCAGGACTGAAAAAAAAAAAAAAAAGAGCTATTGCTTGGAAGATTTTGGTGACAAAATGAATCCCTATGCATTGTTATTGGGAAAATAAACTAGTGCAACAATTTTTGAAATTGTTACAAAAATCTGGAAATAACTAAAAGTAGAGGTCACGTTTGACCCAGCTATACTTTTTACATATATTCTGAAAGAGCTAAGGCATACATGAATATCCATATTAATTGCAGGACAAGTCCAAATTATCCCATATTCCTTTCCATAGGTGAATGGTTAAAGAAATTGCATTTTTACAGTTGAATACTAATATTTAGCCACAAAGAAGGATAAATTAGAGTCATCAGAAGGAAAATGGATTCACTTTTTGAAGCAGGTTAGTCATAAAAGATTAAATATCACATGGGCTTCCAAAATGAGAGGTACAAAAATATAAGAATATAAAGAACAAAACAAAGAACTGTGTTATGGAGGAGGAGGGTACCGTCTGTGGAGGAGGGAAAGGGACCTGAGGAAGGAAAGACTGTAGGACGGAGGCATAGGTGGTATAAAAATGGCCAAGCTATAATATGCATAATTTTCAAACACACAAGCTGGATGTAATCACCATGCATTCCAAATATGCATAATGAAAAATAAGAACAAAGATTAGAATTAGTAAAGGATTGTAGAAAGCAGGGAATAGAGAATTACTTTGCATTGTGCTCAAGATTATTTTAAAGAAAAGATACTTTGGAAATAGTTGCAAGTGATGATTAAATATTCTGATTATGACTGAACTGTACACTTTAAAGGACAATTTCATGTTCAGTGAATTTTATGTTGATTGAAAAGATAAAAAGTATACAAAAAGGGAAATCTAGTGGAAAATGGCATGAATGCAAAATCCTCTGTTCTAATAAGAGAAGCATGAGTCTATGGCAACACATAAGCAATTTTCCCAGCAATATTCAGTATTTGGAAAGATATATTTATTGATATTCCAAACAACTGAAAATAGTGCCTATGTTCCTCTTTATGTCATGGAGGACAAAATCATTGTTTAAGTGACAAAAAGTTAACATATTTTCTGTAAGGGTGTGAAATGGCTTTCTGTGATCCCTCATGCTGAACTATGGAACAAAACCGATGTAAGGCTCAGCAGGAAGTTAGTGCTGCAGCTTCACTGGTCTGGGCCCTGTTCAGGTTCAGTGAGGTCTGTTATGTTCTCGGCACCTGGTGCTCTCAACCATTGGTGCAAGAAACCTATCAGTATGGGGTGGCTCTGGAAGGTCATGGGCAACCCCTGCTGGTCCTGAGCGCCCCTGCATGGAACTTTTTGTGGCTTCCAATGAGGTCCCCTCACTATGCATCTTGCAAGGTAACAGATGGCTGGCTGTGTCCTCCGTGCTCAAAGAGCTCAGCTGCAGGAAGAACTGGTTCTTGGATATGTCAGAGGTGACAGTCAACTGCCCTTAAAGAGATGGTGTGCAGTTGTAATAACACTTGGACCTGTTGTATGTCCTCCCCAACCACTAGAGACTTTTGTCTGGGGACAGCAGGATCCAATGCAAAAAGGACTGGTGCTAGAGACAGTGTTTCTGGTGATTGTACAGGTGAGAGAGAGAGAGAGAGAGTCTGTGAGACCTTCACCAGTGCTGGTCACAACTTCTGCAGCCACAACTGGGACAGGACACCCAGAAACAAAAGGAAACATTAAAGTTAACGCCCATTCCCTGTGAATTCTCCCCAGGACACCATACTTCCTGGACAGTGACCCTGTGGAAAACCCAGTCCAGACAAGAAGAGAAGCAAGGGGACAATCATTTCCATGGCTCTATTGACCATTCAATGCTCCAGACTTCAGCCAGAATTCACCAGACTCTGCTGTCCCCAGAGGAGCTGATATTTAAGCAGAAGTGATGTCCCCATTTGCTAATACATCTGACTTCCTGACATAAGGCCCTGAAATGCAGACAGCTTGCTGAAGCACAGAGGCCTTCAGGTTTAAAACCCAGTTTTCTCCATAGCCATCTTCTTTAGCATGTTACAATGAAAATGAGGTAAAACATAGAAGTGCTTAGAAGTTTAAATCTGGGTTAGGCTGAGCATGGTGCTTTGTAAGTTTTAAAATAGAGAACCCTACATCTACCATGGTCTTAATTCTCATGATAATTGATTGGAAACATACATTTCTTCAGTCTTTCATTCAATCAGTAAACGGTACCCTCTTTCCAATCATGGAAGTTACTTCAGATCAGTCAGTCAGCAGCTGGGTGTTTCTACTGTAGGATTCAATCCACTATGATATTTATCATGGTTTCCGGTTACTTGCTTTGCAGTTTCCTAACTGCAATGATGGGAATTGAGATTTTTTTAATTGAATTCTTTATTGGTACAATTTATATACATCTCAAAATCACATATAACATTGGGAAATTTGTACCAGTATATGCCACAAGTTAATTCTCATTTTTACCCATATCCCTACACACTCCCCCCTCCTCCCCCCTTTATACATGCTCTTTTATTTTCTTTCTGTATCATATTTATTCCTTCCCCTCATCA
>PVIC010056958.1:0-10798 GCA_004025085.1 Thryonomys swinderianus
GAAGTTAAAATGGTAACAGGATCATCTTATTTCCTATGCTGATAATTTTTTACATTGTATTCTGTTAAAATTAAGCTGCACTATATAAATTACCTAATTACCACATTAAACATTCATTGATACAGGTATCCTGATATTATAGAGGGAACATGTTTTCTGATAAGTTCATTTTTATATCAGTAAGAATATTTCCAAAAAAACATTAGTTTCACCTAAAAAATTTAAGCAATAGATATTTGGCAACTAAATTGGCAATATAAAAAAAAGCTAAGAAATAACTACACTTAAAATAAATAATAATCATTTAAAATGATTTCTCCAATATTTTTAAGAAAAGGTTATGCATGGTTAGCTATCATTAACTGACATAGGCTTTCACATTTCCCCAATCCTGCTATGCTGTTAAATAATCCCAAGTATTTGAAAAATAATGCTAGAACATTGTATTTTATTTTAAACCACAGGCAAGCAGTTATGTCTTTAATCCACACAAGAGACATGGAGAAAGAAGTTTACAAAGAAGGGAAAAGAGACTTACCTGGGCTGGGGATGTAGCTCAGTGGCACTGCACCTGGCTGGCAAGTACAAGGTCTAGAGTTTGATCCCCAGCACCAGAAAAAACAGAGAAGGGGTCCACTAAAGCCCACATAGCTCAAATGAGTTTGTAAGTTTCACTATCTTTTCTGAGATTGTTCAACTTACACTTCTATTAAAAAGTATAAAACAGGAGGGCTGGGGATTTAGCTCAAGTGGTACCGTGCCAACCTTGGATGCACAAGGGTCTGGAGTTTGATCCATGGTGTGGTCAATAAAAATTTAAAAAAAGTATAAAATAGATATTTACTCAATAAATGTACCTCTGACTAGGGACTTAGGAGTACATGCTATAAGAACATGACAAGGAAAAATCAACAAGATTCAGAGGGTAAAAAAGACTAGGATGGAAAGAAACAGAAAAAAGTTCTATGGTTTAAAGGTAATTTACAACTTCATTTTGATTCAGAATATAGTGGTACCTGGGTTCTTGAAGGGTTTTGTTTTCTAACAATTTGGCTCAGAAATAGAAGCATTTGGCAAAATTTTGTTTCTGTTTGTAAATTCTGCATCAGGTGGTGAACATGGCTGCAGCCATCTCTCCTACGGGAACACGAAATGGCCATGTTTTCCAGAAACATGGAATAAACTAAATTCGGTGAACCAATGTACCAATTACTGTCATGTTATCTTCCACCTTCTTGTGGCCCACTGGTTTTGTGAGAATTCTTAAATCTTGACCTCTGAACACAGAAGTTCAAAGAATTATTTTTCTGCACTGTGATTACTGCAGTCAGTATTGCTTCAATGTTCAGTGGAATACTACTGAAGCAAAATTTTGAGAAGAGATTTCCTATTTCTGCTCTAAACATTACGAAGTTTCTGATCTGTCATAGAATTAACTCCTTTTTCAGTCTCCTAGAGGAAAGAATGCAATATAAATGAAAAATACATCTTTTCCTCCAGGAAAAAAAAAATCTGTAAATCTGATGTAAAAACTTAAAATGAGGACAGAAAATTGATATTTAACCAGAAAATCAAAATTATTGATTTCCACACATATGAAAGGAGTACAGTTTATTAATTCAAGTTGTTATATTTCCATAAATTAGAAAAAACTAACATTCTCAAGTATTAAGCACTCAAAATCATACTGAAAGGCTTGAAAAATGATAACTCGTACATATTTCTAAGCAGTTTGGCCTTCTTATGGGACTGAGTGGAAAAGGGGATGATATGTACTTGTTGTCTAAATCAAACACTACATTAGTAGTATGTGCCAACTTTCTTCTTCAAAAACCTAACTGAACATAAAAAAATGGAAAATAAACACAACCATCCAGCTAAAACCTATTTGCATCCCTCTCAAAATTCATAAAAAAATTCTAACTGCAAGGTTATAATACCAGTATATAAAGAATTTATGAGAGTGGAGCTCTAGCAAGTACATATGAGCAGCCTTAGAAAAGAGAACTCAGAGGACTAGACCATCTCTCTTCCACCTTGACATCAAGAAAGCATCATCTATGAACCAGGAGACAACATACTCTGTCCCCATGTTATCCTCCATTCCCGTTACCCCATTACACCAGAAGCACGGTGGTAAGAGATCGTGGAGGAAGAGAAGAGCTGCTCACCTCCTCCCAGCCAGGCATCAGGAGGCAGCCAGAGACAGGAGGGAGCTGGGAACAGGATGTACCCTTCAAAGGCAGGCCCCGTGACCTACTTTCTCCAATCCATTTACTCCATTAGAGGTCAGAGCCCTACCTCTGAATCTGTGAGCCTTTGTAGGACATTTTAGACCAAACCACAACACCCTACAGGGCAATGTGTTAAACACTTGGTTCCCAAAGTGGAACTACTGCAAGGTCTACTAAGAAACTACTGACAGGCTGGCTAACAGGAGGGTTTTGGGACAATGGAAGTCCCTCTTCTTATACTCTTCTGTTGCCTGACTGAGAGAGAGGTGACCAGCTTTGCACTGCCGTGCAATCTCTCCCATTGCTATCTGGCATGCCTCCCAGAGACCCAGTGGCAATTGGGTTACCTGACCAGGAAGTGTGAGGCACAGTAAACCTTTTCAAAGCTGTTTGTCTTGAGTATTTGTCATGATGACAAAAAGTTGACTGACATAAAATAACATTATCAGATCACTCATTTTGAATTCTAGAGCCTGAAATCTCACTTCTATCTGGTAATACTTAGCATCAGAACACATATTTAATGATTGGGGATGTGGTTCCAAAGTACAGTGTTAGCCTAGCATGTGTGTGGTCCACTTTCTGAGAAGGTTCATCTCCAAAACCCGGTGCTTTCCAAAAACCATCTCAGACATGTGACTATCATATTGTTAACAAATTATTAATTTTTTTTCAAAAACCTGGGCTTTAAAAAATTGTTTTTACAGCACCAGGGATTTAGCTCAGTGGTTCCACAGTCTGCCTACCAAGCACAAGGTCCTTTGTTCAATCCCTGGTACCACATATCACAAGGCCAGGCGTGGTGGCTCATGCCTGTAATCCCAGCACTTGGGAGGCAGAGGCAGGAGGACTGCTGTGAGGTCGAGGCTTGTCTGGGCTACAAAGTGAGCTCATGGCCAGTCTGAACTACAAATCGAGACCCTGTCTCAAAAAGAAAAAAGAAAAATAGTGTTTTTACAAAAGATAAGGAGTAGAAAATTAAAATACTAATAACTTTTAATCAATGCATGTTTTCCTGAGGGGAAAAACAAAGAGTTTTATCTTCATAGGAAGAAAATTACCATCTAATAAAGTATGTTAAACATGAGAAAAGGGAATATAATTAGTAATCAGTGATGGAAGAAATAGTATCCACTCACTTAGCCAAAAACCAAAAATCTAGGAACTATAATTGATAAAAGTATATCAAGAGTTTGGCTAAAATGTGGGGTAAAACTTGCCTCTTTTGAACAAGAGGTTGCAATAATTTCCTATTTTTAATGAACTGTTTACCCTTTGCTAAAGCATAACAAAGAAATACAGACTATGAAAAGAAAAAAAAGGAAAAATACAACCAGTCAAAGGTTAGATAAATATTTCACAGTACCAGAAACAGACAACAGATGGAAGTGTATTTCTGTGAGAAGCCTCAATCTTAGTTTACTCAAAAGTGTGCAGGGGCATCGTGCAGATTTCCAAATGGATGTAGAGGGACTACAACTTCTCTGTGCTCTACGCACCTCAGGCTCGCAGGCTAAAACTAGGGGCTGGAGCAGGGCCTTGCCTTACAGTGAAAGAAAAAGGAAATAGAAGTGTAAGGTGCTCGAAGCTTGCCTTGATGGAAACAGGAGCCAGGCCTAAAGAGGCGCTGGCTGACTCCACTCTGAGCCTACAGATTTGCTAATCTGAGCCTCAAATATGGACTTCCTGTCTCAAGTTTTAGCCCTCATTCCAGAGCACACAGGGAACGGGATGGGAAAGGATGCCACCTGGCTGAGAGGGTGAGAGGGCCCAACGCACCTGTACACAGGAGATGGTGACTTGAGGTAAATGAGGCCGGCCAGCTTCGAGATGACTCCTTCTACCTTAGCAGAAGAAATGGCCTCTTTTGATTTGGTCAGTGGGGAGCAAATGAACCTGAGCACAGGAAGCTAAGTGGCAGCTAAAAGGCAATCAATAACCAGAGCACCGAGAGCAAAGATCATAGATAGTAAGGAGCTTGAAAGAAGAAAGGAGGTAAAAAATAAAACTCGAGAGCTCAAGAATCAGAATATCTACTTATATCAAGTTAAAGTAATTTACAAAATTGCCAAAAAAATTAAAGAAAATGCATTAGTAATTTTCAGAAAAATAAATGTGGGGGTAAAATTCACTAAAAAAAAAATTTAACAAGCAAAAGTACAAATCCAGTAAAACGGGAAAGTAGGGCACTCGTATTCACAGAGGCTCCTGTGAGCTGAGAGGTAGTAGGTGGGATGTAGTAGAAACTCCTGCCAAAACTACTAGGAAAAAAATAGATAAACTGCAGAATCTATATTTTTAAAGATATGAGAAGGCTGCTGAAGCAAGAAAATGAGTTGAATTATTGCTCCAGGGAATAGGAGCTCTTCAAAGAGAGTGGAAAAACGACCCGCTGATTTCTCCCCAGGGTCATTTCCTGATTTGGGAGGCATATGGTGATTATAGGCACAAACTAAGAATTCAGTTTGGCCCCCTCTGAGGGACTCTACCAACAGAACAAATCAGCAAGGCTTTTTAGAGGTCAGTCACGTTCCTCTCAAAGAGCAAAGTGTAAATTTGAAGTGTCCTGAACATAAGACTAATTTTCTCCAAGGTACATTTGATAAATTCTGGGTTGTACTTAAAAGACTGGGGAACTAGGCCAAGAATGTCAAAGAGACAACACAAAATCTCTCATAGTCTGTATGATGGAAACAAAATTCTGCTTGTTTTAAACACAGAACTCAAGAGATCTGTAAGTATTTGAAGCAAAAAGGGACAGGGAGCTAAAAGCTACACATAAATGTTGCTTGGGAAAGAATGAATTACTACGTCTTGTAGAACTACCAATAGGCTTTGGATCAAAAGGTTGGTAAAGTTCATACCAAAAGATCAGAAATGAACCAGAGGTCTTATCTGAAGACCACAGAGCAGACCAGCCTAACCTCACTCCTAACTGCACCAGCCCCTCACCCTCTGGTCAAACACTGGGAAACTCCTCTCTGCTAAGTTGACATCATCCCCAAATCTAAGATCACCTCATACATTGTCTGACACACGAATGAGACAGAGAGAGAGCAAGAATACGGTGTTAAGAATCTACAAGAAAGAGAGATAAGGATGCAGTGGAGAGGTAAACCTAGATATTTCACTACTGTAGGCTAAAGTAACTGATTGCATTGAAGAAAGTATAGTAAGATGGAAAAGTCCAATCTGTAAAAGTAAAATCTGTAAAATAAAAAATTAAAATTCCATCCTAGAACTAAAGTATAATGACTGACACTTGGAATTCTGGATGCATTCAACATCATTTGATTGGAATAGAGACAGAAATAGGAATATAAAGTACTTTGGCATGGAAACTCAAATACACACTACTACTCAAGTAGAAACTGACAAGAGTTTCAAAGGGCAGTTTGGAACCATCTCAAAGACAACAATTTGAACATACTGACTAGTGCCAGCATTTTCACTCCTCATTACATAAGATGGAATCACCCTTGCTATGGTTTATATCTAGATGTCCAAGAGCTTCCAGGGGCATTTGGAAGACGACTGGATTATGGGACTTTCAGCTGACTTCCTGTCAGTGAGTGGATCTGGCTGGAAGAGGCAGGTCCCTGGAAAGGTGTCTCCCTGCCCAGCTCCTCCCTTCGTCCTCCACGTTTCCCCAGCACCTTAAGGTCGCCAAGTTTCCCTGGCACGGGCCTTTCCACCAGGCCGCTTCTGCCTGGGAGACAGCTGGCCACTTCTACAAACTGTGAGCAAATGCACAGCTTAGAAGACGGAATTAAGTTTCAAACGTAACAAATATTGATACATAAAACTCACACAAACAAGATTTCTTTGGTGTCTTCAATAAGTTTTAAAAGTTTAAGGAGAAGTCTAAAACCAAAATGTTTAGAAAGTACTTCTATTTATAAAAATGAATAAAACGAAAGCATATAATAAGTACCTGTGGACCTGTGTGTTTATCCTTGTGGTCAAACTGTATAGACTTAAAAATTAAATTGACAGATGGGCCAGAGGGTTAGCTCAGTGGTTCCGGCGCCTGCCTCGCAAGCACAAGGTCCTGAGTTCGATCCCCGGAAACCACATATAATGCTGGGCGTGGAGACACGCCCACCAACAATCAACACTGCATACCACAGTGCTGGACATGGTGGCTCACACCTATAATCCCAGCACTCGGGAGGCAGAGACAGGAGGATTGCTGAGTTCACGGCGGCTTGCCTGGGCACCATGGTGAGCTCAGGGCCAGCCAGAACTACAACGTGAGACCCTGTTTCAAAAAGCAAAAAAAAAAATTAAATTGACAGAGACATTTGAAATTGACAGAGACCCTAGAGGGGTGTGACATCAGAAGGAGGAAAGATACAAAGAAGTTTCAAGTGTGAAATTGTTTAAAACAGAACACAAAACCCAGACTTGAAACCAACATGGCAAGAGTGGGTGGCTACAGGTAGGTCTGCTTCCCTATTTACCCTCCTATCTGACTGAAACACAGTGGGGAATGACCTATCACATGCCCCACAAATTCCTTTCCTACAACCATATTTTTCTCATTTTGGTGCCATTAATTTTTTCCTCTTGCTTGTTGTGAAGTTCATTATTTGCAAGTTGTTCCTCTGAGCAGCAATTTAATACACATATTAACTGAACTTGAAGCTCAAAAGTTGTTTTCCAAGTAAACATGATTTTTTCAATGATAATCTCTTAGAAATAGGAATTCTAGACAAAGCTATTAAAGAGAAGGAAAGCAGACTTCATAAGACTCTCATCAGATAATACAAATGTGATACTTTTAAGATTTACAGTTGATTTGATTAAAACTAATTTCAACATGAATTGAAAAGATAACTAAATAACCAAAATATTGATTCTTTTATCTGTAACTATATACTCTATATGTATAAACTGCTCCTCAAAAAAATCAGATTATAAAACCAAACATGGTTAAAACAATACAAATTATCAATGTAATTAAAATTATAACATTTTAAAGTAAGTAGTTAATGACTTCCTACTATATTCAAAACCCAAAGGATATAAAGATAGTCACATACTGTGCTCATTCAGTTAGGTACAAGACAGTCAAATTTTAATATGTGCAAAAGAATGCTAGAAGACTGAGAATTAAGGAAAGAAAACAACAACAGTTGATTTAAGAAAATGCAGACACAAGGATATAACTCCATGATAGATTGTTTGCCTACCACGCATAGTGCCTGGAGTTCAATCTTTACCACTACACACACACAAAAGATAGTGCAAAAAAGTGAAAAAGAATAAATGAGAGGAGGCAGTGTTGTCAGTGGTCCCTAAGAGATGACAGGGTAAGCACCATCTATAAATCTGCTAGATGAACACAAACGAAAAGGCAGTCAAAAGCTAAGCATAAGCTGCATCAAAAGGAGTAGATTTTATTTTAAAAGTAGTATGAAGATATTGGCAGGTTTTAAGCATGGAAATAACGGGATCAGATACTTTGTTTTGTAAAGATAAGAAAGATAAGAATAGTAAAAGGCTCAGTCAAGTGGTCAACAGTTAACAAATGGCGCAGTGGAGAAGTACACAAGTAGAGATACTTTTTCATCTTGGATATAACAGACAAGCAGCTGATGGACCGAGGATAGGGGATAAGCAAAACACAGATGACTCCGATTTTAATGAAAAATAATGACTTCCCATTTGAAAGATTTTCTTCATCTTCTGATAATGTTGGCTATTTTCACAACAGTGGAATATCAGAATTCCCAAACTCAGTGACTTGAAATAACAATCACACGTACTTCTTTTGTGTCTATGTGCCTGCTGATCTCCGGCACGCTTTAGTCAAGCTGCAGGTTGGGCCAGGTTGGGGCCTGTCTCCACACCTCTCTGACTCCCTGGGCCAGAGGGTTAGCCAGACCACATCCTTATCCTGTTACGTTCCCATGGTGACGGCAGAAGCACAAGACAACTCACTGACTTCAAGCTTTGGGTCTGCTGACATCCCACTGACTGACACAAACCTCGTGGTTAAGTGAGAATCACGAGGCAGGAGAAGTATGCTTCTCTAAGGACAGGACCTGCCGTATCGTACACTAAAACCATGGATTTTAGGAGGGGTGAAGAACAGAGAAAATAATTTGACCCATCACAATGTCTATATGTTCAAATAAAAGGAAATATAAAAGGAAATATTTTATGCAAAGCTTAAAATCATTTTTCAAAATAACCATAAGAAAGAGAATTGGGCCCCATCATGAAGTAATTAAATGAATATGTCAAAATCTATCTTACTACTCAAAACTACATTTAGCTAGCTATGTTTACTATACAAAGAAAACATTATTAGGATTATTTCTGAGATTAGAATAACATCATAGAGGGCAACTAGCTTAAAATTTTAAAAAGACATCAATGAAACAATGAGAATATAAAAACAGGCAACCAAACAGGACACACATTAAGGAGACTTTTTAAAGAACCAAAACAGAATATTTTTCCTCATAAAATCAACCATTCTACTTCATAAAATTAAAACTACAGCCAGGAGTGGTAGCTCATGCCTGTAATCCCAGCACTTGGGAGGCAGAGACAGGAGGATTGCTGAGTTTGAGGCTTGCCTGGGCTACATAGTGAGCTCAGGGCCAGCCTGAACTACAAAGGGAGACCCTGTCTCAAAAAAAAAAAAAAAAAATTAAAACTACAGCAAATGGCTAAAGTGGATGGTTAAAATCTTTTTAAAAATTTATAAAATATAAAAAAGAGGTTTGTATGTTTGCTGACTATATGATGTCTTATTCAATACTAAGAATAAGAATATTCTACCCCCACAAGCTTTAACACTGCTTTAAAAAATATTTCTTAAAAGAATGAACATGCATAATATACTCTGATGGTGTTATAGATATATGACCCATGTCTTAGATAAGACAGAACTACATCATCAAGAAGTTTTAAAGCAGAGAAATTTGAACTTGTTATGCAGGTTATCCTAGGCTCAAAAGAATGAGCTAATGAAAGCACTGGATAACTGCATGAATTAAGATTAATGAGAAATAAGTGAATAAAATTTCTAGAGTACAGTAGGAGAATTTCAGAAACATTCCCAGAAAAATACTGTCTATGACAAGATTCATCAAATTACTTATTTGTTTGTTTGTGTGTTTGTTTAGAGACAGGGTCTCACTACGTAGTTCAGGCTGGCTTGACTCCTTATGTAGCCCAGGCTGGCCTCGAACACATAGTGATCCTCCTGCCTCTGCCTCCCAGGTGCTGAGATTATAGGGATGAGCCACCATGCCTAGCTAAAGGAAATTTTAGAACCCAGCTTGGAAAAGTACTTCTCAAACTTCAGAATCCACAGAATTCACTTTAGGACCTTATTAAAAGGCAGATTCTGTAGACTGAGATTCCACTTTTCTAATGACCTTCCATGTGAGATCAATACTCCTATCTTGAGATCACTTCTGAGGAGAAAAGGCCTAGGAACTAGGAATCATCAGGGAGCAACTTAAGAATCAATTTTCCCAGAATTCTAAACAATAACCAAGCTCCATTGTTTTCTTACCACCCTGTCTGTCCTTTCTAGGACTTATCAAATACGTGTTCATATGTACTCATGTGCTTATTGGTTCATAATATTTCCTCCCCCTTAACTCAGTTCCTCTCGGCTCGTCTCTAGCCCTGAAGCCTAGCGTACTGCTGGTCCACAGCCAACAGGGAGTATTTACCAAACCTACAGAAAGACCGGAAGAGATGTCAGTTGAACATACAAAGTCAAGGAAAGAGATACGTATTAACCAGAATAAAGATAAAGATATTGACACAGATTTGGTTGTTATCTTCTTAGGTACGGGCACTGGCAGCCATCTACATGGATGATATCCTGGTAGGAGTTTTTATAAAGAGAGCATATAAGAAAGTTGTGTTAGGCAAATGCCCTGAGCAAACCTAGAACAGCCACTAAAAATTGGAGTTAACAGGGCACGCTGAAAGGAAGAAAGTACAGGTAATGAAATATTATCAAATAGATCAACAACAGCTATAGGTAGATTGGGCCATAAATTCAAAGGCAATGACACATAAATGTAGCAAAAGAAGTCAGATTTTGGTAAGTATTAAGGTGATATAAAAGAGGAAGTAAATATGATACAAATCAGAGACAAGTGGAGAGCAACTTTGGGGAAGAAAATAGAATTTATTTTTCGAGAAGACTAAAACTAATAACACACGTAAAAATGTTTTTGGAGGTAAGGCTGGTAAGTGTGAATGAATGAGGTGGCCTTGGTATAAGACAGAGCAGCGTGGGGACTCACTCAAATTAGAGACGCTGGCCACACGCGGACAGCAGCAGACTCAGGTCCCTAACATCACTTCTTCAGCAGAATGGGACTCTAGAATTGTCAGTATTTCCAGGCTTTTTCCAGTAGCAAACAAAAACCTGGGTATGTCTGAAATTTCCTGAGTTGTGAAAATAGAAATACTTTACTTGTAGTGTATCACCTTATTCTGTGGTCTAAAAATTACTCTGAATTGGGCTGGAGGGTTAGCTCAGTGGTTCCGGCGCCTGCCTCGCAAGCGCAAGGACCTGAGTT
>PVIC010056959.1:0-10809 GCA_004025085.1 Thryonomys swinderianus
GTCTCAAAGTCTCCTGTGCACAGGCGGATCTCAGTGTCCTCAGAGAGACACCGGCCCAGGATTCCTCAGTGAACCCCACACAGGACAGGATGTCGTCATGTTCCTTCCAGAACCTCTAAAGGTTAAATCCATGTCTGAGACCATCTGGAAGCACAAGCAGTTGGGCGTTTAGGTTGTAACTCGAGACTTGTAAGTTAAAACTAAAATTCCAGTCATAACCCAAGTCAGGCTGGTCATACCTTGAGAGTCCATGGCATATGTTTGTGATGCAGGCCAATGAGTCATCCTGGGGAGTCGGTGGATACGTAGTGCGTCTTCATCAGTTTTACTTCGTCTTCCCTTTCCCACCATCCTATCTCCACTCATCTCCAAATATGACATCTACCACCCTGTTTCCTATCGTTTATCTTTTATTTTGCTCTTATTTATATTTTGGGTCATTCATATAAGAGAAATCAGGGAACATTTAACCATGTGTGTCTGATGAATTTCACTCAGCATTGTGATCTCAAGATGCGTGCATTCTCCCATGAATGGATCATATTTATCCTCTTTATGGCTGGAGTCCTCCACCGTGTGTATACCACATTTCTCTATTTTCTCTGGGCTCCTTCAAGGATTTAGCTATTGTGGGTCGAGCTACCATACACATGAGCATGCTTGTATCACTGTAATTGGATGGCTTTACCTCTTTTGGGTCAAATGGAATTTCTACTTTTAGTTTTTAAAGAACCCTTTCTCCTTATTTGCCTATTACAATTGACATTGTAAATTGCAATTTACATTCTCCCTAGACTACCCAGCATTTCTTGTTTGAGCTCTTGATGATAACCGTTCTTTCTGGAGGAAGGTAAAGATCTCAGTATTGTTTTATTTCCATTTCTCTAATGGCCAAAGATGCTGAGCAATTTTTCATGCACTTGATGGTTATTTATATTTCTTCTTTTCGGAAGTGTCTATTCATTTTAATTGCCCATTTTTTTTGATTGGGTCTTTTATTTTCAGCAATCCAGTTTTCTGAGTTCTTTATGTATTCTACATGTTCGTCCTCTGTCTGAGAAACAGCTGGCATATTTTTGCCCCTTCTGTGTGTTGTCTTCTCCCTCTGTTGGTTGTTCCTTTTCCTGTGCAGAAGCTTTTTAATTTGAAGTGATACCACCTGTTTATTCTTGCTCTTAGGTATCGCTCGACTGGATCTGACACAGATTTTTGTTAGAATAAAGCAGGAAATATTCACTGACATCCAAGAAAATCCTCTCCTGAGCGCTAGGAGACTTGACCCCAAAGAGAAATGGACTCCACTATGGTTAAAAAATAAAGAAATGATAAAAAAATAAAGAAATGATAAAAAAATAAAGAAAGGATAAAGAAAACAGAATTCAAAAATCATTTTAAAACATCATCAATTGTTTAGTTGATTGTGTCACTTATTTTCTGGATAATTTGGCCACTTAATATAAGTGCCTTCTAGAAAGCAAACGTTATACAGGCAAGTGGAAATGATAGTTTTTTTTTACTTTTATACAATTTTCATATGAAGAAGCTCACAATAAGCAAAATATTTCTTAGTTTCTGTTATATTTTATAGTTTCTATTACATTTTATAGAATCTTACCTGCATATGAAGAAGAGCCTCAAAATATATTAAGGTTCTAATGTAAGGTCCGTAGTTTACTCATTTTTATTTGATAGTTACATGAGGCCTAAAAATATTTTTACTTCTTCATATAAAGTATTATTGCCTCGTTTCTCTACTTACACTTTGCAAAACCCTTTGTGGTATCTGTTACCAAGCGAATGGACTTGTCACAAAGAACCATTCTGGTTTGACAGAAATTTACAAATTCCTTCAGGTCAAATCAATTTAAAGCCCTCAAAATGAATTCACAAAACTTTAAATTCTCTCTGTAAAAATTTTATTTGGTAATAGTAGATAAGAAACTCACTTCCAACATAATGTCTTCTTAAAAGAACACTAAAGGGCCAGGGATTTAGCTCAGTGGTGGGTTACCCGCCTGACAAATGCAAGGTCCTGGGTTTGATTCCTGATGCCAAAAACAAAGCAGAAGAACATTGGAATTTTCCGAAAACCCTGGGTTGTCTTGTAGCGAAATCTTTTCCATTTCTCTCTTTGGGTTTCTCTTTCTATTTAATTTACATCTATCATGTTCCCTATGGTACAAAAATCACTCATTAAGAATACCTAAAATTTTGTTTTGAAGCTCTTTTTTTTTTTTTTTTTTTTTTTTGAGACAGGGTCTCACTTTGTAGTTCAGGCTGGCCCTGAGCTCACTATGTAGCCCAGGCAAGTCTCGAACTCAGCAATCCTCCTGCTTCTGCCTCCCGAGTGCTGGGATTACAGATGTGAGCCACCATATCCGGTTTGAAGCTCATTTTTAAAATGTATTCTTTCTTATGTATTCTTTATCTTATTTATGATTTTCCTTATTTGTTCTAGCCTGTCATCAATTTAAAAATGTTGATCCTCTATGATCAGGTTGAGTCTGATTAGGAGCTTGAAACAGAATGGAACATACAATTCATAAAGAAATATAAAATGTTTGTAGTAAAAAACTGGAAAATTAGCATGCTGTGTTTATAAAAATATAATGTTTCTTTCCTCTTCATCAAGTTGTACTGATTCAGTTTTTCTTTGTTTTCTATTTAAATCTCAGATACCTAATAGGCTTTCACAGGAAATCATTTTTAGCAAACATCGTACTTGTTCAAGTGTTTTTCCTGACCCTCAACTATTGAACCAAGAGTGAATATATTGGTTTTAATGATCTTAAAGATTTCTACTTAAAGCAGCTATAAGCCTATCTCCAATAAGGAAGAGATTAGTTGACAACACAGATTAAAAGATGAACTGAAGAGCCTATAAGTGTATGAATGTCTGATTCTGACTCCAGAAAAGTAATGAAACTGGATGCGGTCTTTCCACCAGGAAAGCGTTGGGGCCTGTTATCGGATGGGAGGCCGCTCCAGGGAGTCTGGAGGTAAGTAGGTTTAGCTCCGCAGGGTTCCCAGTCTGGGGGAAACACAAGTGACACAGTGCATTTTACAGTTCGCGGCTGACAGTCTCGATCTTCTCCGGGTGGCGTGTTTGCTGGTGAAGAGGCTTGAGCACCTTGGTTAATTACTCTCTCAGCAGTTTGCTGCCACCTAGCGTCCCAGCGAGAGCGTCATCTTTCCGGAGGGTGACTGAAGGGAGAGCTGGACACCACCTGCCAGAGGGCACCGGATAGGAGAGCGCGGGCTCCGCGGCGTGACGTCACGGCGCTGCGACGTCACGGCGATGGGACGTCACTGCGCTGTGACGTCACTGCGCTGTGACGTCACGGCGTTTAGCTTCTGCTGTTAAAATGCCCCCTGCAGTCGGGATGGCCCAGGACCTGGCGGGGTTGGAAACGTTTGTGTTCCCAAATCGAACTAGAAAAGCATCTTACCCATCTGCAAGCACCTGAGCCTCACACCCATTAAATCACTCACGAGAATCCTCGGAGCACCTGCCCCACCGAAGGAGCTCAAGTAACAGAACCTCACAAGGCCCGGTAGAATCCAGAGGGGTTCCCGCTGAGCGAGGTCTGTCTGCCATTTGCAGGAACACTTTGGATATTTCTCTTCCTGGAAAGGAAATTTCTCCTCACTTGTCTACAAAATTTTAGATCCGCTCCGCCGACGCGATCCGCTTATTTCCAGCTGCAGCTGCACGCTGATTTCCTCACGAAAGCCCGGGTGCTCGTGGGGCTGACACGCAGCGTTTGACATTCGCTTTCCTCTCAGAGCCTGTTCCACTTAGAACTGTTCTGAAGAACAGATTTCATTTTAGGAACTGAACACGGCGCTGTTACATAAAGCGTGATTGATAGGAGTTAAGGTGGGCAGACGTCATGCAAAGCCTGAAAATCAAATGTTTGACACGAAGGCACGCGCTGTGATTGAGTTCGTGGGAGGCTCCAACCGCCTGCGCGGGCTGGGGGGTGCGCTGGCTGGACCAGCTGCCGGGCCCTAGACCGGAGCCCGCCGCCTCCGCGCGCCCAGCGCTTCCGGGGACACTAGAGCGCCGTGGGCAGTTGAGTCCCCTTTGCCGTTGACTTGGTCACAAGAGAAGTCCTGGTTGATCATCTCCCTGTGTCTCGCTAGATGAGAATACTTGACCTCACGGAGGAATAGGCTCAGGAACCCACGGCCCAAAGCAGGCAAAAGGGAAAAATCAGCCTTATTGCTGTATCCACCTGACATCTTCCCCTCTTACCTCTTCCTTCTTTTCCCTACTGGTTTCCTCACAGTTTCTACCCTGACCCATTCTTAGTCTCTGTCAAGTCCACCCGTTCGTTGCTCGTCTCTGTTCTACAAAGAATACGTGCTGAGAAATCGTGCTCCCGGTAGCAGAACGAGGTTAAAATCTATAATTGTGAAGTGTGGCCCCACTCACTAATCATTTGGATTGACTGCAAATCTCCCTCCTTTCCTTCCTCCATGGTTCTGGGCTTAGACTCCTGGAGCTCAAGAGAAATCTGTCAATAAAGTGAGTCTAACATTTGTCTCTGAGGTGCCCGAGGCACTTCTCAGAGGAAGTACATTTGAACAGGACTATTTAGTGGGTCAGAGATCAGATTTTGTTTTCAGAGCTCCCTTCCTCTTTCATTCTTTCTTTCTTTTTTTGGTACTGAGGGATCGAACATAGGACCTTGTGCTTGCAAGGCAGGCGCCTAAACCACTGAGCTAAACCCACAGCCCAACACTTGTCTTATAGTTTTATGGTTCTGAACACTTTTATTTAAACAGCCTCATTTATGATATCTACTCTGTGGCAGGGGCAAGACTTTCTCTACTCTGACCCTTAGGTACTGTCCTTGCCTTCTGTGTGAAGGAAGACTTGGATGCAAATGGAGAATTAACCTGATCTTATTCTGTTGTGTCCTTGTTTACACAACGAGGCTTTTCATGGAGATACTTCTACTGTTCCACGTCACTGGTGAGGAAAGTACTGCTAAATAGTAAACCATAGTGCAAACTGCACAAGTGTGCCGATAGAGAGTCACCTTGGTATTCGCAGGGCTTGGTTCCAGTGTTTCTCACACTATCAAACTCCATGGAGGCCCTGGTTCCTCACACAAAATTGCACGGTCTACAACACACATGCCTCCTTCTGTATGCTTTATGGCATTTCTTGATGACTTACGGCACCTAAGACAATATAAACGCTATGCCAATTCTCACTCTATTGTTTAGAGAACAGTGATAAGAAAATTTTGTATATGTCCAATACAGGCACAACATTTTTCTCAAATATTTTGTATCTCAGTTTGGTTGAATCCACGGATATAGAATCTATGCATTGAGAGGGCCACCTGTCTAAATATACACAGAAAAAGATACAGAAGCACATATACCACAGAGACACTGAGATCCAGAAAAAAAGGCTTCCATTGCATGTTTAGATGAAGGAAATTATACACAGAAAAAGATACAGAAGCACATATACCACAGAGACACTGAGATCCAGAAAAAAAGGCTTCCATTGCATGTTTAGATGAGGGAAATTTCCTTATCTAAAGAAGACATCTTGGAATACAAATTTAGAGTCCAGAACTAGAGTTGCCAATTGCTAACATTCATAATAAATATTATGATAATAAATGTTCTTTCTTTTAAAAATCTATCAATACTGTATTATATAAAGGAAGCTGAAAACACTCTTGCATGTTCTTTTATCAGTGTAATAAAAGGCTTTTTCCCCTTTGTTTTATGAATTGAAGCAATGTAATTACAATGGTGATTCCACTAATGAGCTCTTGGTATGATATTAAAAGAAACTTTTCTGCAAAAGGATGGAAAATAAAAACCTTGAACAGGGAAAAGTGCACATTCCAAGCATGTTAGCTAACTTCCTGCATAATGAAAGTGCATGTGGACAATGTGTGTTATTGTGCTTTATCTGTTAAAAAAAAAAAGAAAAAGAAAAGATGCAAAGGAAATACCATATCTTCTGGAATCCTGAGAGAAAATTCTCTTAACAGTAATTCTGTGAAACTTTGAAAAGATTGTCTATAGTGTATGCCATTTTACACAGCTAAACTTTCTCTTCATACCTCCAGCACTCACATTTTAATGAAACAGACTCAAAATAGCACAATGCATACTTCTAGGCTTTGATCATTAAAATTTTTCATCTGTGGACTGCTAGCCACAAATAACCAACTTGAGAAAACAAGCCAAACTAGATGGCTTTCTTTTTCCTTCTCACCACTTCTGGCTTTTTGAACCTTTCCTTCTCACTTACTAAAGCAGAGATTCCTAAACAAAGATAAACCAGCTGTTAGGCAATCTTTCCAATCAGCTTGCGTGTGTCAAATTAAGAAGGTCCTTATTCCTTATTTCAGCAGAAAGACACTGAGTGACTTATCTAACCTTCTCCTGGGAGAGTGAAATGGTAGTGACCAGAACAACACATTATAATCGTGTGAGTCAAGGTTGACCCTACAGAAACAGGAAATAACTATGGGCCACATGAGGGTCTTACCTTGACAATAGCCTAAACTCTGGAATTTCCTTCCACTGGAGTAAATTCCATGGTGCCCTTGAGCCAGGGAAGCAGTGCGGTACGTATGTCATGGGGGAAAGACGCACGCCAGGCTGATAGCATAGGTCTGAATCCCCGAAAGGCCACTTACCAGCTGGATGGCTTTTACAGTTGCTTAATTTACAATGGATATAAAAATATATTTCTAACAGCACCGTGTGAGAAACTGAAGATAGTATCAAAAAATACCCAGAGCATATCTTTAAGCATCTTGAGAGAATCATAGAAGTTGAGAACTATAAAAAAAATTATGCGAGATGATCTCACTGACGACACAAGTAGAAAAAAAGCCTGGAGACGAGGTGCCATCAAGTCTCTCGTCAGCAAAAGCGTCACCCCGGATCTCAGGAGCAGCGTGAGGCAGGGAAGTCAGATGATGGGCGGAGAGTCCGGGAAAGGGCCGGTCCTAAACTCGAGCTGCTTTGCTACCGTCTGTCTCCTCTTAGATTCACTTGGGAAAGGCGCTCCAAAACGTAGTACTCGCGGCAAAATCATTCTGGAAAAATCGTGCTTAATATCCACTTTGTGAACTGCAAGGCAGCCTTGGCAGACGTGACTTTTCATCACTCATTTGGCTCATGCCAAGTTGGCATAGTCAGAATTTTGTGTGCTGTTCGATCTAAATGAAGCACTTTTACTTGGAGATAGCGCCGCAGCTTTCCTGAGTTGGAAAGCCGGTCGTCCCTCAGTAACATGCAGTTAAGGATTTTTATGGAAAGATGACATTTTTACTACTGATCCGAAGGTGCTATTATTTTTGAAAGAAGGCTGAAGTGCGGTTCCTCTCCGTATGTTCGGGCAGGAGCGAGGCGTCTGCGTCCTCGGTGCTGGGCCCGGCCTGCCTCAGCCCAGCAGCTGTGCAGATCAGGGCTTCGGGTCTGTGCCAAGCCCGTCACCACGCAGATTTGCAGCCATAGGTCAGAGACTTTCGATTTGCCAACAAGGTTGCTGTGGCCGGGTAAGTGGATTCACTTTTTAAAACAACTATTAAGCACTTTTTCACGCAAGTCACTGTGTAAACCCTGTTTAATTTTTAGCTAGCTCGCTCAGAGCTCCAGAAGTCTGCAGAAATTTTTTTGCTTTTTGAGACACGGTCTCGCTTTGTAGTTCAGGCTGGCCCTGAGCTCATTATGGAGCCCAGGCAAGCCGCCGTGAACTCAGCAATCCTCCTGTCTCTGCCTCCCGAGTGCTGGGATTACAGGTGTGAGCCATCGCGCCTGGCACTGTGGTATGCGGTGTTGATTGTTGGTGGGTGTGTCTCCACGCCCAGCATTATATGTGGTTACCAGGATCGAACTCAGGACCTTGCGCTTGTGAGGCAGGCGCTCGAACCACTGAGCTAACCCTCCGGCCCTGCAGAAAATATTTTAAAGTATGTCTAAAAGCATTTTACACTAAATAGAACAACATAGAAAGTAGCCTCAAAGAAAGGAAGAGTGTGAAAACCTAATGTTCACCATTGTGTGGCTAGATGTTAACTGTGGCTAGGCAAAGAGACCACGAACAGCTCAGAGAAAAGCACTCCCATAGCAGCAAGAAACTGGTAAGCTGAGTTTTATCCAAATTATAAATTATTAGCATATCACAAGACTCCAAAGAGGAAAAAAAAACAGAAAAAACTGTAATACATACCTGATAAAGAGTACACAAAGAACTTCTACAAATAACTAATTTTAAAAATATTTGTGAGAGGGCTGGGGATTTAGCTCAGGTGGTACCTTGCCAACCATGGACACACAAGGGCCTGAGTTCGATCCCCAGTACTGCAAAAAAAAAGAAAGAAAGAAAGAAAAAATGAAATATATTTGTGAGAGTTTTGAGTATTCATATTGCAGAAGGAGATACAAAAGTGAACATGAAATAAGATGAATAATACCCACAAGAATGAAAATGGTGGAGGAGATTCAGAGAGGGAGAAGTACAACAAAATACAACCTGTATTAGGTACACGGATCCATCCCCCAAAGGGACCAGAGGCTGCATATGCTGTAAGTATGTGCTAAATAAAAAAGTAAGGGCCCACATCTCCGACATCATTAGTTATCAGTGAGGTGCAATTTTATACCCGTAGAGTACCACTTTTCATTTAGGTCACATTAAAAGTCACACCACCGGTTATTAGTAAAGATAGGCAGGACCCAAAACTCTGATATTGCTGGTGTTTCTCACGTGGTTCATGGCTTTGGAGAACAGACGTTCAGAGAATCCTCTTCTACATGCAATTGCAGGTAACTTAATGACAGGAAAACGTTTGGGGACAATGGCATCCTGAGATGGGCCTGGCATTGTCCAACCATCAGAGTGCACCTCCAGAGGCCTAGATGGTCTCCTTCTAGACCAGCCCCTCCCCCAGTTGGTCCCCAGTGCAGTCAAGAGATGTGTTAAACACAAGATGAGGCTGCTGTGACATCACGTGGCCGGACGTCTTACAGCAAACTTTTATTTTCTGTGAGAAGTGTACTGTAATGTAGTTCAGTAAATACATAAACCAGTAACATTGTCACATAGTATCATTGTCAAATGTGTCGATTTGGGTCTTTAAATGTCTTTCATTAGTACCTGCCTACAGCACATAAGGATTACATTTATTGCCGGGCTTTGTGCGTGATACACCTTCATTCCTTTTTCCTCCCCTCCCCTCATACCCCCTCGCTCCCTCTAGCTCCTATTCTTCCCCTTTCCACTTGCAAAAGCTCTATTTCCATTTCGTCCAAAGTTCTCTTTTTAAACCCTTTCCTCTTTCTGCTGTCTCTGAGCCTTCCATCTCTTGTTTCCCTTCCCATTTAAAAAAGATCTCCCTACTTCCTATCATCTGTCTTTTATTTTGCTATGTATAAATCCTTCCCACAGGCTAATGTGCTGAAGGCCTGGCCCACAGCGGATGCTGCTATCCGTAGGCAGCAGAAACTCTAGGAGGTGCCTTGTTTGAGGAAGTAGGTCACTGAGTGCTGCGTGCCTTGAAGCCTATCTTTTGTCCTGACGCCCTTTCTCCCCCACTCTCTGCTTCCTGGCTTCATTAAGTGAGCAGTTTCCTGCATCATGTGCTACCAACCACGTTGTTCTTCTTCAACTGAGGCCCAAAGCCACGGACCGAGCCAGCTCCGGACTAAACCCTCGGAAGCCATGAGCCACAAGAGCTGTCTTCCTCTAAGTGGATTCTCATGGGTATTTTGCTCAGCAGCAGAAAGCTGACTGACACAAAGAGTAGGGGCATGGCACACAGTGGTATGTGGGATGTTTTTATATGACTGAACCACAGGAGGTTTGCTAAGCCCAACACCGCCCCCCAGAAGTGAGAGATGCACTGTGCAACAGTCCCAGTGACTATGGCATCAGTCTGTGACAGGAAGTCTTCAGCTGTTTTGTAATCTTATGGGTTTTTCATCAAATACATGGGTTTTTGTTGACCAAAACATCCTTTTGAGATCTGTGACAGGTCTCAAAAAAAAAGTATATGTGTGTGTGTGTGTGTGTGTGTGACTACAGACACACACACACACATGTATATATATATGTATATATATATATATACATATATATACACACACACATATACATACAGAAAATGATTGGCTGATCACAAATATATTCAGAGCAGTTTTGGTCAGAATAACCCAAACCTGAATATGTTCACATACTGTATCTCTTAGCAGAAAAATGGGTATATTGCTTATAATGGAATCTACATAATGGAATAGTATTTGGTCAAGAAAAGAAAAACAGCTGAGGCAACAAAGAAACCTGGCTGAATCATGAATGCTTCATGGTGAGAGGAGGAAGTTAGACACCAAAGACTGTAGATGGGGGGCTGGTGATTTAGCTGAAATGGTACCATGCCAACCTTGGATGCACAAGAGCCTGAGTTCGATCTCCGCTACTGCAAAAAAAAAAAAAAAGACTGTAGATGGTAGGACTGTATTTCTATGAAACCCAAATCACACTAATGCACTGTTATTGAAATCAGATAGTGATCAAAAGTCATTACAAAAACTATCGTTAGCTATAAAAACTCATTTGAAAAACTAATGTATGGTTATTAAATCAGTGACCATGAAGAGACTAGAAAGGAATTCTGAGACATTTTCTGTGGGATGGAAATGCTCTAGGTTTTATCTGGGCGGAGACTCTCAGAGGGCACATGAGTCTCCCCACTCTGACTTGGGCAAGTTCCATTGCTAATAGTTGTCAAATAGGTCACTTCACCTACAGATCATTATAAA
>PVIC010056960.1:0-10785 GCA_004025085.1 Thryonomys swinderianus
GTGTCAACATTATTATTTTTACAGTGGGTCTTGTTTTTTATCCAGTTGGACGATCTCTGCCTTTCAGCTGGTGTGCTTAGACCACTCACATTTAATGTACTTGTTCATATGGTTCAGTTACATCTACCAGTTCCTTATTTTTCCTCTTTTGTATTTTGTTTCTCTACTTCACTTACCCCTCTTTTGGGTATTCCATTTTAATTTTCTATTGCCTCTTTTATCTGCGTCTTTTTTTTTTTGAGACAGGGTCTCGCTTTGTAGTTCAGGCTGGCCCTAAACTCACTATGTAGCCCAGGCAAGCCTGGAACTCAGCAATCCTCCTGCCTCTGCCTCCCGAGCGCTGGGATGACAGGCGTGAGCCACCACGCCCGGCACTGTGGTATGTGGTATTGATGGCTGGTGGGCGTGAGTCACCAGGCCCAGCACTGTATGTGGTTACCGGGGATCGAACTCAGGACCTTGCATTTGTGAGGCAGGTGCCAGAACCACTGAGCTAAATCTCCGGCCCTGTCTGCGTCATTTTTAAGTGACTGCTCTGGTGCTGACATCCTGAGCTCCCCAGTCTGTGTGGAGTCTGCGCACTGCCCCCCAGTGGCGCAGTCTTGACGTCATGTGGGCCTCCCCGGCGAGCTGGGTGTTCCCTTGTCTGCAGTGAAGACTCCACCACACAGGGCTGACTCTTGCACATTTTAGACAATTGAAAAGACCAATCAAGCCCCATTTTACTTTCCCAGGTAGTGACGCTTCTGTTGCTTTTACTTCATTCCTGGAATTCTCTTCCCCTCCAGCCTCAACCCCCAGCGCCAAAGGTGCTCTGTGGCGCTCCTCACTGCACACATGTGCTTGTGAGCATGCACTTCATATTTCTGCACCTAAGAGTGCCTTATTTCACCTTCATTCTTGAAATATTTAATGTATCCTGCAGATGAATGGATTTTTCTTTTTGGAGACGGGATCTCACTTTGTAGTTCAGGTCGGTCCTGAACTCACTGTGTAGGCCAGGGTAGCCTTGAACTCACAGCTATCCTCCTGCCTCTGCCTCTGAAATGCTGGGATTACAGGCGTGAGCCATCATGTCCAGCATTATGGTATGTGGTTACTGGGGATCGAACTAGGGACCTTGCACTTGCCAGGCAGATGCCAGAACCACTGAGCTAAATCTTCAGCCCAGGTGACTGGATTTAACAGTGTTTACCTACTGCCTTCCACCGTCATTGATTTTCTATGAGAAATTTAAAATCATTTGAGCCGCTGTTCCCCCCCCCCACACACACACACACACAAGGAGTTTGTTGTCTTTCTCTGGCTGCCTTCTAGCTTTTCTTCTTTATCTTTGGTTTTTGACAATTTCAGCACGATGTCTTAGGTGATTTCATTCAAGTTTACCCTGTGTGAGGGTTCCGGAACTTCTTGAATCTGTAAATATATTCCTTTCACCAAATTGGGGGAGTTTTCAGTCATAATTTCTTCAAAATGTTTTTCTGCGACTCTCTCCTCTCCTTTTGAGACCCCAGTGACACAAGGACAGGAGCCCACAGGTCCTACCCCGTGGACCCCAAGGTCTGTTTTTCTCTCACTCTTTTCTCTTGCGTGGGGCATGGATGACTTTATCAGTCTGACAAGGTAGCACACGAGCCGCATGTGGACTGTAACAGCAGGTGACCCTGCGTAATACTGAGCCCTCCGTGACCCGAATCGTGTGCAGCTCTGGGCCCCCGGAGGCCCGTAAGCGTCGCCTGCGGCTGGAACAGTACTGGCGCAGCTTGGAGCCAGCGACTGTGCAGGGCTCAGCCTTCCTGCTGCCGTGCGCCATACGCGAAGCCCACACGTTAACGGGAGGGCAGGCTTATCTGGCTCACAACTTGGGGGATGAGTGGATGTTTCACAGGCTCTGAGGCTGGAACCACAGCGGAAGGGCAAAGCCACTCAGTTTGTGGTGGCCGGTGGTGAAGCCACGCCACAGAGAACTGACTCGGGGCCATTTATAGTACCACGGCCAGTCTCCGTGACTCACCCAGAAATCCAAGAGGGCTGACAAATCACGACGGATGGTCACAGCCGGGAACACCTGGGCAGCGCCTGGAGCACCCTGGACAGTGTGTCCTGTTGTACCAAAGCCCGCCACCCAGCGAGGACCCAGAGGTAGCAGGTGCTTCCTCCAGTGCTGGGGACGCAGAGCATCCAGAGGCCAGAGGTGAGAGCCTCGGTTCTCGCTGCGGAGCACGGCGGCCGTGCCGCAGCCACACCCAGCAGGGACAGGGCCGAAGGCCCGTTCTGGTCCTGGAACACCTCACCGGTGATCTGCAGTCGGGCCGCGAGCGCCAGCGCACCTAGAAAGGTCTCCGCAAGGACACTTCCTCCTCAGCTCCCCCTCCTTCTCCTTTTGTCCTCCTAGCAGAACCTCGCCTCGCCCTTGGCCCCGCCTGCTCGGGCTCCTGCGGGAGGCTGTGTCTCAGCCCTCACGGCTGTGATTTAAAAGACGACGATCCGGGAGCGAGGTGAGAAGGTCGGGGAGCCTCCTGGGGACGCAGAGTGGCGAACATCGCATTGCACTGTCAGCCCAGTGGCCCTTGGGGTGCAGGAGCCCCTCGACCCCAGCCTGGGGCATGCAGGTTGCCGGAAGCCAGAGAGAGGGAGGGAGGAGCCTGGCAGGGCTCAGCGCTGAGGCCACACCCTGCTGAGTGCACCTGCCTCGGCTCGCCTCCTCTGCCCCTCTGGCCCTTTCTGAACACAGTATGAGCCAGGGCAGGACGGAGCGCTCCCCTGGCAGAGCTCAGCCAGAAGCTGCCTCCTGACCAAGGCTCTGTCCTGGAGGGTAAAGAAGACCAAGGCCCTGGGCAGGGCTGGTTCTGCAAGAAGCACTCAGAGCCAGGCGTGGTGGGCGATACCTGTAATCCCAGCATTCTGGAGGCTGAGGCAGGAGGACCTCTGCAAGTTCGAAGCCAACCTGGACTACATGTGAATTTAGGGCCAGTCTGAACTACAAAGGAAGACCCAGGTCTCACAAAGCAAAAACAAAAAAGAAAGAAAGAAAGAAGAAAGGAAGGAAGGAAGGAAGGAAGGAAAGAAGGAAAAAGAAAGGAAGGAAGGAAGGAGAAAGAAAGAAAGAAAGAAAGAAAGAAAGAAAGAAAGAAAGAAAGAAAGAAAGAAAGAAAGAAAGAAAGAAAGAAAGAAAGAAAGAAAGAAAGAAAGAAAGAAAGAAAGAAAAGTGCTCAGAATCTTGAGACCCCACGGGCCCTACTGAGTTGGCTTGGAAGGGGCACCATTTAAGAGGAAATAGGCTTCAGATTGAGGAGGAAACAGATTTCTATTACAAGATGGGTTTTTCACACTTTGTCTCCCCTCTGCAAGTAGGCGTGCCCGGAAAGAGAGCCTGACCCAGCCAGACCCCGGCTCCAGGCCCCTGCAGGGCCCAGAGGCAGGTAGCCAGCGCCACCTCCTGGAAGTTTCAGGAAGTGCTTCTGCAGCACTAAAGGTGCCCTGTAGGGTGGGGGGCTGCAGGTGGGCGAGGACCCTGGCCTCACACTGCCAGGCTGGGAATCCTGGCCATTTGACCTGGGTCAATCCTCTTCCTCTGTAAAGTAGGGTTACCTGCACCCTATCTGTAAGAACGCCCCCTCCAGGGCCGGAGATTTAGCTCAGCGGTGCTGAGCCTGCCTGGCAAGCGCAAGGTCCCTAGTTCAATCCTTAGTAACCACTCATCACAGTGCCTGTCACCCCAGCAC
The DNA here is from genome assembly GCA_004025085.1 of Thryonomys swinderianus. Taxonomy (NCBI): domain Eukaryota; kingdom Metazoa; phylum Chordata; class Mammalia; order Rodentia; family Thryonomyidae; genus Thryonomys; species Thryonomys swinderianus. Next base: position 3,726 of record PVIC010056960.1, read on the forward strand.
TCGGGAGGCAGAGGCAGGAGGGCTGCTGAGTTCCAGGCTTGCCTGGGCTCCATAGTGAGCTCAGGGCCAGCCTGGCCTACAAAGCGAGACCCCGTCTCGCTCCAGTCCCATGTGGGAAGGGTGCACGCAGCTGGCGGGGCTGTTGGAAGGAAAGGTGGGAACCCGAGAGCCAAGACTCTGGCTTCATCCCGACAGGAGAGCAGCCTCCTGCGGGGACCGGTTCTCAGGGTTTGGGCTCAGGTTGTGCCAGGGAAAGAGCAGCACAGGCCCCACCATCATGCCCCTGCCCCTGGGATGGGGTGAGGGCCTCAGGTGGCATCGGGCAGAGAACCTGGACAGCACTAACCCCCTGGCTGGCCCACAAGGGAGCCTGGCAACCACCGTACCGAGGCCCCCACACGGATGAGGCGCCTGCAGCCGAGTCACCGCCTCCCTGCCAGCCAGCGCGGCTGGCACCTCCCGCCCGGCCCCACTGCGAGGCCATGGCAGCCGTGCCCAGACTGCAGACCTGGCCAGGGCCCTTGCACACAGGCCAGGCTGGGGTCCACCCTGCGGGCCTCCCGGCCTGTCAGGACCATCTCTCCGCCGATGGTTTCTCAAGGCATCACTGTCCGTAGTACACGGATGAACCATGTCTGGGTCCCGCAAGCCCCTTTCGACCCTCCCAGAGGTGATGCCAGATCCAGGGCTGTGTAGTCGGACTCCACCCTGCCCCAGGGCACTGGTGCCCGCTGAGTCACTCTGAAGCAGCTCTGCCTTGAGGCTTCTCACTGTTCTGTGTCCTTAATGCCAAATTAATTGGTGATTTGTTTAATTTCAAAGCCAATCAACGCACGGTGCTTATAACCACCCGGAACAGTTACACAGAGAATAGAGTGAGGTGCCCTTCACGGCCCTGCTGCCTGTGGTTCCCAAGAAGAGAGACGCCTGGAAAGCTTCCGGACAACGCGCCACACCCACTTCCTGGGTGTCTGTGCGCAGAGGGGTGCGGGGCTGGCCCATGCCGACCTGTGCCCCTCGGGAAGCTGCCGCTCCCTCTCGGGAGCCGGGGACACTAGATGCCCCTGGTGCCAGAGAACGGACTCCCACAGGACCTCGAGAAGGGCCCCACAGACCTCCACCCACAGAGGGCAGCCGGGGCCCAGCGCAGGCCGAGCCTGTGGCTGGCTGGTGGGGACCTGGCCTCACAGTCCAGCACGGCCTTTTCCCTCAGAGGTGACCGCGTCTCCCGCTTTCACCAAGGTCTTGGGTGTGCATTTCCTGACCTGTGGGTTATTCATGCCAGTGGTCCCGCAATGCCAACTCTGTCCCTAGCTGGCATTGCCACTCTTGTGTGGCTCAGGGTGCTGCTGGGCCCACCCCAGCCCCGAGAAACTCGCACCCCGGGCCCCGCTGCACTCGACACGCTCCAGCACAAGGGCCGCTGTGGGCGAGCAGCCTTGGGCGGGGCTGCAGAGGGGCGCGGTGAGCGGTCCCCTGGGGGCTGAGGTCTGACAGGGAAGCCCGTGACTCGCCCCGCCGGGTGAGGTGGGCATAGGAGAGGGCGCTCCTTGGCCTCAGGAGCCGGGAACGACTCCTTCCGGCTCCTGCCAGGCAGCCCAGGAGCCGTATAGGCCAGAGGCTGGGAGTGACAGGCAGGACCCCTCGGCTGCCACCTCCCAGGTCCACGCTCCGTCCCGGAAAGGGACTCCAGCCACTGCCACATCAAAGCCCAAGTGCTGGGCACCCCGGACACCCCACAACAGGCAGGATTCCGGAGATGGATCAGGTAGCTGTTTGGGGAGGTCGTGGCTTGTGTCTAGAGGCCCCCGAAGTCTCATGCAGTCACAGTGGGCTCTTCTGGGTCTGCGACACCGGAGCTGGTTCACGGTGCAGCACAGGCTCAAGGGCGGCAGCATAGCGCTGAGTGCTGCCCGTCCTAGCCCGCGTAGGCGACAGGGCCGAACGATGCCGCTGAGTTCCTTTGCTGCCCTTGTTGTCTTCTGTGTGCCAGGAACTGTCTCTCCTCTGCCAGGTGCCACCCTACTGTGGAGCCAGCCAGTGACGGACTGAACTAAATAAGCCTTTGCCCCGTACCTTTGGGCGTCTGGTATTTTCATCTCAGCAACAAGAAGAGTAGCTAAGATAGGTGCCAATCTGTGGGGACAGAGACCCAGGGCAACTGTCGGGGCAAAGGACGTCATCATGATGAAAGAGGCACCAGGCTAATTCATCGCAAGGTCCGACGCACCCTCCTGCCTGAACCAGTGGGGAAACAGGAAGCGGCAGGCAGCAGAGAACTGTGGGCGCTGATGCGACACCCCGGCTATGCCCAGCTTGGGACCAGCTGGCTCAGCGGAGCCAGACCTGGGCAGCAAAGCAGCTGGGCACCACGCCCAAGAACCAGCCTCCTCAGCAGCTCCGGCCCTCACCACAGGACGGCGCCGGGCGGGGAAGCACAATCACAAGGGGCGAAGCCAAAACCCAAACCAGAAACTGGGTTTCAGAATCAGAAATCAAAGGGAAATCTGACGTGACAGGTGTTAGAAGCACCGGGCAGGGAGCTTAAAATAGCCACGAGGCATATTTTCGAGCTCCGTGGCGACGGCAGACAGAATCTCAGCAGAGATGGAGACCCAGAGAAAACCAAGCGGAAATGCTCCAAACGAAGCAGCGGCAGCGACAGCGATCGGGCCCTGGACACAGCGGAGGGAGGAGTCAGCCCGTGTGAAGACAGAGCACGACCCAAAAACCAAGAAGCAAACCGCAGTGTGTGTGCGCGTGCACACCCACACGCGCGCGTGCACACGCACAGGACGTGAGACCCGGCAGACTTCTTGCCAGCGGCCACTGAGCAGGAAGCCTGTGGCGTGACATCTGTGAATCGCCGAAAAGCAAAGCAAAGCTGTCAGCCCAGAGCACGACAGCCGGCAAAGTCACCTGCCATGCACAAAGAAGTCTCTCCGAGGTGAACAAAAGCTGAGGCCCGTCGGCTTCCCCTGCGCCGCAAGACCTGCCGGAGGAGATGCTGGGGCGACGGGACCGGAGTCAGCGGGACCCTGGCCCTGCGCAGGAGCAGGAGCCGGAAGCCCCAGCGTGGCTCCAGCAGGCAGGGCCTCTCCTCCGCCCTGCGAGGCCACTCACCCTCCCAGAGCAACACCAGAGACTTCGTTTGTGTTGACAGCAGGTACGAAGGGAAAGCCCGACGCGAAGGGCCTGAGCGGGGAGTGGAGACCACTGGCTGTCGGTCCAGAGGCGAAGCGGGCCAGGGTGAGAGAGCCGGAGCGAGCGGAGGAACACAACGCGGCCAGCGAGGCGCCAGGTTTCCATCCAGCCCCGCCAGTCGTAGTTGCAAATACAAATGATCCAAAACACCAGACGAGAAGAAAGATGTCAGGAAAGGGTGGGCTGGGAAGAGCAGGATCCAGCTATACAATTCGGGGGGAGGGTCACGTAAAAGACAATGACAGGTTAAAAGTAAGAGAACTGAAGAAACTTGTTCCAGGCCAACACCAAGCAGAGAGGTTCGGGGTAGTGCTGTAACCAGAGACGGCTGATCCGGAGGCAAACGTGGGGGGGGGCACGGCGCACCAGCAGTTCTGGCGAAGGGCCATCGGATCTGCGGCCCGGTGCGACTCTCCGGCGGGCACTGGCCAGACGCGGGGAGGAGCTGGCCACCCTCACCTGCGGTTGGAGGCTCCAGCCTCCTGCACCATGATCGCGGAGGACTCGACCCGCGTTGGCCAGTCTACCACACCGGCGCTAACGCAGGGGCCGTGCAGACCGCGCTCACACGCACGGGGCTTTCGGCGACACGCCTTGGCAAGTTTAAAGAGAGCGCGTATATAAGGTGTGGTGTCAGAACACGAGGCAGTTAAACTAGATTGAAGCCAGCTCCAAGATTACCCAAGAAAGGAGTTCTCAAAGAAAATTGAAAATACTTTGAATGGAAATGAAGAGAACGTATCAGAATTTACAGAAAGCCAACCGTGCTCACACAACGTAGCGCTCTGAGCCTGGCGAGGAGCCTGGGCAAGAGCTGAGGCACCGGGCGGGCTGCGCAGGCCCTCTCTGGGGTGGGGACCCCAAGGGCACAGCCGAGCCAAGGAGAGCAGCCGGGGCTCTGCCGGGGCGGCGGGAGGCTGCCATCCCTTGGGTTGAGCATGGGGCACCTGCCTGGCACAGGACCACGGCCAGACCAGGCGACAAGGCCCAACGGGCTCAGCAGATGCCCCCGGGGTGGCCAAGTCAGGTCCGGACCTCACTGTCACAGGAAGACAGAGCCACAGGGGCGGAGTTGAGGTGTCCAAGGACCGGTCTGCAGGACACAGCCCGCACAGGACAGGGGTCTCTCTGGGAGCTGGCAGTCCAGGCACCAGCCCCTCCCCGGTGTGTCCCCCACTCCAGACTATCTGGGCGCCACACCGAGAGGAGCTGGCGACTGAGCTACCGAGGTACTTCCAGGGTAGGTGTGATGCCAGGCCATCTGAGGAAGACAGGCAGTCCTGTGCAAGCCAAGGCCTAGCAACTGCCAATGCTGGGGCCACAGGCACTGACCAGGCATGCAGGGGGCACGGGACAACACCTGAAATGGGTGGGGCAGTGCAGGGGGTCAATATGCACACCCTAGAGGCTGCCTGGCCTGGTCCCGCTCCCCTGCCCTGGCACACAGGCCAAGGAGGGGACATGGGCATGCCCAGGGCTCCCTGGCTTTGCTCACCCATGGTGCCCAGATATGTGGGCCCCAGGGGCCCCAGAGATGTCACGAATAGCTCAGAGGCTGTGTGGCTCCTTCCTCCCCACAGGGCATCGCAGGCCTGGCAGGTCCCCTGGGTCGTCCAGTCAATTCCTTTCCTTTTCTTTCCTCTCTCTCACTGTTTTTATTATTGTTATTGCTTTTTGTTTTGCCTTTTTTTCTGGCATCAGGAATCGAACCCAGGACCTTGCGCTTGTCAGGCAGGTACTGCAACACTGAGCTAAATCCCCAACTCTTTCTCACTCTTTTTAATTTTTTGGTATTAGGGATTGAATCTAGGGCCTCACTGCACCTTTAAATTGAAAATGAAATTGCACTTTCACATGCGAATAGAGCAGTTGAGCTGCCGCCCAGTGGTGCTGCTCACCTGGACTTTGTGCTGTCTGGCCCACACAGCTCACCCATCTGGGCAGGATGCAATGCCAGCAGGAGGACGGGCGCGTGCAGGGGGCAGGGTGGGGCCGGGAGGACTGAGAGGGAGACAGGCAGGGCCTGCTGCGGGCCGTCGGAACTTGAAGAGGGGCGGAGCTGCAGGGGAGCCTGGGAGGACCAGCAGACTCGGGAACTGGGCAGAAGGAGGGAGGCAGGCAGGCCGGGGAACCGCAAAGGGCCGCTGCAGAAGGTCCCACCGCAGCACTGCAGTGAGATGTTCCCCTCAGCACGCCGGGAAGCCATGGAAGACTCCGCAGCGGACCGGCCAGGGCAGGTGAGCAGGCCCCGGGCAGGGTGCTCCGCGGGGCGTTACCTTCCCGCTGCAGGGACAGGGTGCCGGAGACCTGCAGCTTAACGAGGTTTGCTTTGCCTCAGGGTTTTAGAGGGTGCAGTCCATGGTTAGGACGCAGAGAGAAAAGAAGGAGCTGAGGACAAGAGCACCTTTCCCGGCTCCCCCGAGAGCCGCCCCTCTGACCAGGCCTCCTCCAACCATGTGAGCTCATCACTGGGTCACAGTACCCCGTGATCCAGTTACTTTGAACACCAGAGACTTTGGGGAGACACTTCAGAGCCAGGGGGTGCAGGGTAGTGCCAGGCAAGGAGGAAAGGAGGAGGGAAGCCCAGAGCCACGGAGAGACAGGGTGCTACCCCTCCCCCGCCAGCCCAGCAGCATGCTGCGGGGGCCCTCAGAGGCCCCAGGTCTGCAGACGAGTCTCCCAGCACCACCCTGTCCGGCTCAGGGGCCTGAGCTGCAGCAGGAGGAGGTGAAAGGGGGCCACTCTGTAAGCTTCAGAAGGTGGATCAGCTTGTGCTGTGTGGTCACCGGGCGCGTGGGCCCCGAGTGCCCGTTTCCTGCCCCCGCTGCAGGTCAGGGTGGGGCAGAGACAAGCTGGCTCGCCAAAGCTGCAGCTCTGAGTGACACCAGGTTGGCCTCACACCAGCGCCTTCTCCACTTTGCCTTCTTGAAGGAGACCCAGCACCAGACATTCACTGGCTCGAGTCCAAGGCCAGCCAGCCAGAACGGCTCAGGAAGGGGTCTCCAGCCCCGCGGGGCCCAGCAGGAGCCTCTGGCGCAGCCCCGGGCTCCTCCGCCAGCCTGGGCCCTTGTACAGGACAGACGAGGTGCACAAGCCACACCGGGACCCGGCTAACACACATGGGGTCTCAGCCGGGCAGCCGGGTGGGGGAGGCCGAGCCACGAGAAGGCAGGGCCATCGGGGAGCTTGTGCGGCGCTGTGGCCTGGCCCCTGCTGGCCGTGACTGGCCTGTGGCCAGCTCAGGCTGGAGCCCTAGAACACGGGCACGTGGGGGCCGTGGCAGCGAGTTCACACAAGCCTCAGGCAGGAGCAGGAGTGGGCTCCTGTGCTCGGCTCTGCTCCCACCTCCCAGCTGGCCGCGCAGAGCCACCCCGAGGCCACCAAGCCCCGCTGCGTGCAGAGCCTGAGCCAGGTGGCCGGAGGCCGTCCCGCCCACTCCCTTAGCGGCAGCCCTGCGTCAATCAGGCACGTGGTGACGGACAGGTGGGAGCGGGTTGTGAGCCCTGCTAAAAGCTACCTTTCCCGCTGAGCTGACCTCTTGGGCCCAGGGAGGGGCGAGGGGGTGCCAGGGGCGGGGGGGCACCCAGGACATCTGGGCCCTCACGGTCCCTCTGGTAGGCGGCAGACTGGCTGAGCACCCACCCGCCCTCCAGCTCCACGTGATGGTCCTGTGAACAGCCAGGGAAGAGGCAGGGGGAGGACTTGGGCCAGAGCCAGAGGGCACTCGAGGCCCAGAGGGAGGTCTGGGTGAGCACCGGGGACAATGGCCCAGGCAGAGGGCCCTGTGCTCAAGGAGGCCTCTGGGATGGGGGGCGGAGGCACGAACCCTTACTGAGCAGCCTGGGCTCGCGCGCCT
>PVIC010056961.1:0-10780 GCA_004025085.1 Thryonomys swinderianus
GGGAGGCAGAGACAGGAGGATTGCTGAGTTCGCGGCAGCTTGCCTGGGCACCATAGTGAGCTCAGGGCCAGCCTGAACTACAAAGCAAGACCCTGTCTCCAAAAAGCAAAAAAAAAAAAAAAAAGTTGCTTACAAAAATATGTTGATTATGAATTATAAATGCTTCTTATTAAATTTATAAAACAATTGCTTGACTTAAACTTATGGTGATGAGAGGTGAGGATGGAAATAAAAGTATAAACAAATGATACTGTATACTAGCAGGACCTCAACTTGAACTCATCCTAATCACATAATTAAAGCTATATATCCAGGCATGATAATCCACCTGTACATACACTTCTGGAATCCCAGCGTTGTGGGTGGATAAGGCAGAAGGATCATAAATTCAAACCCAGCCTAGGCAACATGGTGAGACTCAGCCTCAAAATAAAAATCCTTACATGAAGGGCTGGGGGTGTAGCTCAGCATGAGAGTCCTCCAGCTCAATTCGCAATACTTCCGTGGGGAGAAAGTGTGAATGTGGCATCTGTTTTACAAAATGTCCTGTTTTTAAACCAGGACAATGCTGGATAACCTAATAATTGCTTAGATAGACACACTGATGTTTTCTGAAGTGATAGCTTATTTGTTTGCTAGCTCATTTGTTTGTGTTTGCTTGTTTGTTCTGAGACAGGGTCTCGCTTTGTAGTTCAGGCTGGCTCTGAGCTCATTATGTAGTGCAGGCAAGCCTTGAACTCACAGCAATCCTCCTGCCTCTGCCTCCCAAGTGCTGCGATGACAGGCGTGAGCCACCATGCCCGGCATTGCGTTTATTTATGTTTTTCAAGCTACTGATTTTAACATTTTCTTCAAGCCAGCAGACACTGGACTCCTGCTGAGCCCCCATCAGCTAGAAGAAAGCACTTGAGGGGCGACTGTGCACTCCTCAGGGTGACAGATGTCCTCCAGTTCAAACCTATTGTGTCCCTGTCCCTGTGCAGGTCACACGACTGGACTTTCACTAAATAATGACCGGATATATAAACTCACATACTCCACTGAAGTTTTTCTCCATGGAGGCAAAGAAAAACCCCAAGACAGCGTGGGCTACCGGATTTCATCCCGCGTGGACGCTGTCTTGCTGTGGAGAGACCCTGATGGTGACGACGACCAGCTGATCCAAATCAAGGTGGGCATTTTTTTTCCCAACTCCAGCAATGACAGCGATGCCCCCACACAGGACGGGGTGTCACCAGATCTCTGGGAAATGTGGCATTTGACAGCGCGTCGGTGCACTTGCTTGTGGAATCACTTAGTTTCTATTTTGACATGAAATTTTAAGAACTGGATCCACAGTTTTGAAGGTTTTGCCGATCAAAAGCAATCTGATCTGTCCAAATTGCTGCAGCAGGCAAACAGGGAGTGCATGCCGGTGGGTAGCTGGAGTGCGGTGTCCATTCCGTATGTGGTATTAGTAGGGACATTCAACTGGAGTCCACTGAAAATGCCCTGGGAGAGAAAGATTTGCGATCCACATCCTGTGGAAAACAGTAGTACTCTAACTCAAAGCGGAGGTGAATTAGGACAGTCTCAACTGAACAGGAAATGGCCAAGGAGGGAGTGGACCCGTTCTGCATTCACCCTGAACAGGACCAACTGGTCCCTGTTACGGCAGTGTCTGGTCAGCTGTGAATGATTAAGGGCCATGTACTAGCAGTAGAGACCAAATTAGATTGTCTACGGGGATTCTGTACTTTTATATATAGTGGTTCCATATTTGCTTCTCAAGAACCTTAGCAAAGTCAGTGATTCCCTCATATCAGCATGGAATGGCTGCATAGGACCAACAACTTGGGACAAGTAATAGCGGCCGTTCTTCACAACGAGGTTCTTGGCAGAACATTTATAAAGTGATCTTTGTTTCCTTGATGTCCCTAAAATTTCTTTCCCCGGGTTGGATCCCGCCTTCATCATCCACGACTCTGAGACTTTTCTCAAGGGAATAGTAAACTGCCCCACAGGAGACAGTGTGCAGCCTATCTCAGTAACTAGACGGCTTCCTTCCAGGGTCACATGTACGGCCGCGTGGAGCAGGAGCGTATTCACACAAGGACGGTGGTAGACAGAGTGAAGAGATTAGGCAAACAGGGCCTGTCCAGAAATGCCTAAAGACAGCCATCATCCGTTAGTTATTATGAACCTGAAAGAGTTCTTTTATTAAGTACAGTATTATTGCCTATTTTTAAAAATCTTATTTTAAATACCATCTTCATTCTTTTAGAGGGAAACGTGAGGTCCTTTGATTTGGGACAGAAAAATTGATAAACTCAGTTGGTATTTCTTTACTGTTTTATTTCCTAAGAAGTTCTGATGCAGATAGACACAGAAATGCTTCTAATGGGCTTCTCTCTGTGACACTAGATGACAGATGTAAAAGTTGAAGACACGAATCAGCAGAGGGGAGAGAAGAGCATTTTCAAAGGGAAAAATTCACCTAGAATCCTAAGAAAGCAAAACTTGGAGGCTCTGCAAAGACCCATGCTCCTTCACCTAATCCGTGGAAAGGTAAAGAGACCTCGGAGAGGGTCTTCTCTCTGACTCCCCACTTGTCTCCGCTCCCGTGTACGCATTATTTTAGGGTAGTAGTGTTTTCACTGATTTCACGGTAAGCAGAATTAATAAGCAAAAGTTGCAGTTTAAAGATGCCGCAGTAAAGTGAAAAGTGAAACCCCAAATTCTTTTATATTCCCTGACCAATTTGTTTTCTATTTCTGTGAAAATCTTTACAGTAAAATCAAATCCGTCTTTATTGATGAGAGACAATTTAAATAGTACATTGTTTATTAAAGTAGGAAGGGTTAGAAAGATAAGGTGACAGAGCAAGTTATCGCAGAAACTGAATAAATGGGATACATCCTAGTCAAATGAAGGGTTAGATAAATTCAGGAATGCAGACAAATTAAAAAGCAATGAAAACTTAGGTAAGTGATTTTTAAACTCTTGTGAGGTTATTGAGATCTAGCTAAAATAAAAAGTTCAAGCTTTAGAAAGGCATGGCATGTCTAAGCTAGGTTCATTTTTTAAAACTATTAGAGATTCTTTGAACTATAACCTGAAAATGCACTTACTATCCCTAAATAATGAATGAACTCTATAGTTTCATTGGAAATCTCATCAGAAAGTTCTGTTTGTGTGCATTATTTATGGCTTCAATCCAGTTTCTTTTAAATGGTCTTAATATATTGGGAATTAAGAAGCAAGTGCCCTCTGGGCACTATACATGTGGGTTTATGAAAATACAAGCATGAACTGATAAAGGTATCTGAAGCTAAAATAACTTCCAGAAGGCTGGAGTGTTTACTTCTTATTGACTTAATTGTAGCTAAAATGTATTGGATGCTTTCTGTGTGTCAGGCTGAAGACTTTCCCTATACTAGTCTCTTATCTCAGGGATAAACCCAGGAAATCAGATATTTTATCATCCTCTTATGATAGGTGGGGAACAAGGTCAAGAAATCTTCAGAAATTTGTCCAGGATCACAACTGCCAAGTAGAAAAGCTGGCATTTGAAGCAAAGTCTATGCTAAAGCTGCTACATGCTGCAGTGTTCTGCCTGAAATGTAATTGGGGAAATGCTTGACTTGTGTGTCTCTTAGATCCTTCCTTACCATCCTTGTCCACTTACTTGATTTGCATATGGCCATACTTTGTTAACAATGTGAAATACTCATTTTTCTGGTCTGGGCTTGCAATGAGGCAAGATACCTGAGTCCATTAAATATTAATTACATATATAATCTTAGTGACAGCAAATCATTTTATAGCTCCTTCCCTGGCAGTTGAGTACAAAGTCTTCTGTTACACACACGCGAGGACTTGGTGCCCTCTCTGTTCGAAGGGTGGGATGGACCTGCCACGTCATTACATCAGGATGTTAAGGGGCCAGTTCTGGAGGTGCTGTGATGCGGGTGGCTTCCTGTAACCACAGGCTAAAGTTCATCGCCGTATCTCTTAACTACACAAGAAGCCTTTAGAGAAACTTGACCCTGGAGATGCAGAAGCCAAGTAGCCAACCACATCCTGGTCAGCGATATCGTCCCATTCACTGTCACTGTGACAGAACTTATACAAAGACAGGGAAAACTGCTGATGGCCATTTTCTTTGAGTACTTTTACACAAGGCTGAATTTAAATGTTATTGAAACATCCTGTGATTGCAAGGATTCCTGTCCACTTGTGTCTGTGTCCTTCCAGAGCTCCCCTTCTCTCCTCCCATTTGAAGCATCTGTATTGACATCATGAAAGAGAACCTATCAGGTTACTTCACTACATATCGTAGCACTCTTTCATTATTGTTTGGACAGGATTGGCTTTGTTTTCAAACTGAGTTGGAAATGTGACCGTTATTTGATTCAATTAACGTGGACAGGAGAAGGGTAATTCCAATTATAGCATAAATTCTTGTTTGGCCTGAAACGCTGATCCAATTAACTAGATAATTACCAGATTTCCTATTCTTTTTTTAATTGAATTTTTTATTGGTACATTTTATATACATGCCACAATTACACATAACATTAGGAAATTTTTACCCATATATGACACAAGTTAATTCTCATTTTTACCCACATCCCTACCCACCCACACCTCCCCACTCCCTATATACATGCTCTTTTATTTTCTTTTGGAATCATACTTATTCCTTCCCCTCATTGCATTCCCACACCAAATTTCCTTTGGAAATTTCCCATTCTACAAAAACTGTCATACTTTCTAGAGCTCATTTACATCTACAGGTGCTCATATCAAAGAGAAGATCTGGTATTTGCCTATCTGTGATCTATTTATTTCACTTATTAGTGTATTCATTTGCACATAAATGAATGAATCTTGTCATTCTTTATGACAGAATAATGCTCCGTTTTATACAAAAAATCCACATCTTCTTTATCCAGTCTCCAGTTGATGGGCATTTGGGTTGTTTCCAAGACTGAGCTATCATGAACTGAGCTGCTATGGACCAGGGTGTACTTCTGTCTTTCCAATGTGATTTCTTAAATTCCTTTGGGTATATTCCAGATTTCCTATTCTTGGTTTGACTCTCTCGGTTGATTATATTAACCAAACGGCTGCTGAGTAAGCCTCTTATTTGTGCTGTTTCCAGGCATTGATTTGCTCTCTGAATCACCAGTGTTATTTCTGTACACAGTGACTCTCCAACAGGAAAGTGAAATCTTTCAAACTCACCTTAAAAGAGCTTTAGAATTTCTTTCCCATTTGTTTCCAGATACAACATTACCTAACTATGCTCTGCCTTGGGTTCGTATCAAAGATAAAGTAGCTACCATTCTTTGCTGGGGTCTTTTAAATTCACTTTGCTATTTGTCTACCTTATGTAATTTTGCCTCCTCTAACTAAAAAATATACATAAGGATGGGAGAGCGTACAGAGCAATACTTTGTTTCCAAGAGGAATGGTTGAGGCCGCCATATTCCAAACTGACCAGAGGAGGCGCTGCACCTCCACCAGCCCCTCTAGATCTGGTTTCCTTCCATTTAAGCAGGTTGCTCCTGCTGCTTTCTGTGGAGGCTGAGGACTGTGAGTTCAGATCACAGCCATGTGCTCTCAGATGCTCAGAGCTCATTCCTCTACTGAATGAAGCAATCGGCTTTATGGGTTGAGTGTAACATAACTTTCTCGGTTGCTGTCATGAAAAAATAAATGCAAGATTATTGCTGTGATGGCCACAGGGTTGAACTGCCAAGTTCAGATTTATTATTATGAATTAATACACACACAAGAACTGTCTACACCTTGGGTCTCACCATTCTCTAAAGAAAGAGAATTCTGGGCCTAGTGATAGTCACATAAAATAATAAAAGTCTTGTCTACTTTCTAGTTCTAGGAAAAATAAAAATTACAAAGATTGAAAATTTTTTCTTTGTGTTTCACAGTTTACATTTTTCATCCTGCCAGAAAAAAAATGTTCTAACAACATTTTCCTAGGAATCTAGAGATCAAGATAAAAACTTCATCATGTAAATGAATCACTAACAGGAAATTATTTGTGTAGTTCAGATTAAATCCAGGAACTGGGTTCCTGAAATTTTAGGTAAAACTATTTAAGTAGGCATATTCTATAATCTGGAAGGAGATTGAAGCTAATGATAATGGGATAGATTTTCCTCCCTTGCTTTCTAAAATATCTAAGACCAAACAGTTAGTGGCCATATACACAGGTGCACTGCCCCTAAGGGAGCCTTTCTGACTTTCCTGGGCAAAGCAACCCTTTTATAAACCCTGATGGGTGTACTATCTGGAGGGAGCCTACCAACACATATCTGCAACAGATGTGACACTCACTGCTAAAGGAAAGTGGCCCTGCTCACCATAGGGAACATCACGAACTAGTGTGGGTCTGAGAGATTGCTGGTGATCTGCTTGAGAATGTGACCCCAAGGATTTTCAGACACTGAAGTCATTATTCCAGTTCCTTTTTAACCAGGACAAATAGCACTATTCCAACATTTATAGGTTTGTCCAGTGTAATAGCTAAAATTGATTGCCAAACAAAGTGGCTAGTAAATTTGTCCCTAGGCAGAGTATATGTAAGGAGGTAAAAATAGAGAGTTGAGGCACTCTTTTGGATAATTCAGACAAAGTATTCTCTTCTTCTAAGGCATGAGTGAACTTTATGTAGACCAAACTATTCATATTGGTATTAATTGAATTTATTGCATAATTACTGACATTTCTATTTTATTTAAAAAGTTATGATTCTATTTAAAGAGGAATAGGAATGGAAATAGAAATATTCAAGATATTTTGGTACAAATGCTCAGCTATAATTATCATATATCTTAGGAATTTTTACAAGGAAGATGTATCTATCTATCTCTTATTTCTACTGTGTGATGCATTTACTCTAAATGTATTTCACTCTGTATTTGCTCTAAATACAGAGTGAAAACCAGTAGCTGCTTTCCAGAACATTCTTTGTACTTTCATCCTATTTCCTATATAAAAGCTAATCTATCAAGACGATCAAAGGGACTGAAGCTAAAATGTCAAGGATAAAACAAAGCCAAGCCACTTACTGCTGCTGCCAAACCACAGCCACCCTCAGCACTTCAACCTTTTTCCGCTTTCTAATCGGCACCTCACAGCAGTACCTGAGATTGAAATCTCAACCTCTGATTTTCCAGCCTGTGTGTCTCCTTTTATCCAAATCCAAGTGAATGCCATGGGAAAACGGTGGCCCTTGGAGTTTCGCCCCTGGGCGTGTGGCCTGCCTGGCCTTTGTCAGAGCCTACAGAGCATGAGCCACACAGGAGTCTCCAGGGTTGTGATTTTCTAAGAACCTTCTTATTTTTCATGCTGGCTAGTTTCTGTTTCAACCATGGTAACAAGTAAAGAACAGGAAGATATGTTGAAATTTCTCATTTTTCTACTGTGGATAGTTCTTATTTTTGTAGAAGTCTCAACCTGTAATGGCTCTTTCCTTTTCTATCGGTGTTGGTCATGATCTGAACTTTCATCCTCAGCCCCCTGAATTTCACATCCCAGTGATCTAGCTTCTGTGAAATTTAGTTTCTTTTCACAAAAAAGAAGTCACAGTTTCGTAGTAACAGATGATGTCCTCCCGTAATTAATGGGGGTGACAACATGATCTTTCCAGCCTCATATATGACCACATTTGATAAAAGAGAGATTTTTGCTTCATTTATGTTTCTCTTTTTCCTCCCTTAGGTCAAAGAGTTCTACTCATATGAAAATGAGCCAGTGGCCATAGAAAATCTCAAGAGGGGCCTGGCCAGCCTGTTTCAGATGCAGTTAAGCTCTGGAACCACCAATGAGGTACTTGTTAGTATTACTAAGGTTTCAGCCTTGTCTTAGTCAATAGAGTCGCCAAAATTGCTATAAGAATTTCTGTTTGTAAAATTCCAGTAGAAGAGTTGCCCATATGCTACTGCTCAGAAAGTTAAGCTGGGTGGGCAAATCTCATTATGTAAGAGCTAACTGCCATTTATACCAATGTGTTATTACTTAGATTTTGGGTAAAGGGAATTAGAATCAGTCATATTAGGGAGACTTTGAATAATTGTTAGACATGCAGAAAACCTTGATCATTCCAGTGGTTCCTAGACATTGCCAAACAGCACTATCCTATGGGGGAGCTTATGAAAAATATAGACTCCTCAGATTCAAGAATCTGTATTCTAACCATCTTCTCAGATGATTTGGATGCATTAACAATATAGGGAACCATTAATCTATAGCAATTTACCTCATTGTGCAAATGCAGATACTGAAATTAATCAGAGTTGAGTGGTTCCTCCAGAATCACACAGGGGACCAAGGTTGGAGTCCAACCTTTCTAGGCAGCGCCCGAACAAATGAGAAGATGTCATAGCGAATGTTGGCTAGCTTGCTGGAATTAAACAGGGGTGGTGCTGGCAGAAGCCAAGAGGACCCCTTAAGGAATCTAAGTAGTGTCTACACAGATACAATAGCCTAAAGTCAAATTGCTAATGTGCCTAATAAAGGGTTTAATACTACACTTTTCCGAAAAATTTTAATCATACTCAGCCAATCAGAGCAGCACACACACTCTAGCTACAACTTGAAGAATCGATACTTCTTGTTGCATAATTACCCGTTTGGCAGAGGTTCGGTGCAACTTTTATTAGACTCAGAGAAAAGTGAGACAATGTGGAAGTTACATAAAACTAAAGAAGATGAGAGAGAATCATTTGTTACTGGGAAACTTGAGTTTTTCTGTCTGCATTGTCACTCCTGGAGAGAAAAAGAAGCAGACCCCAAGGGTGTGTTAGAGACTTCATTTCACAGATACTTCCTAATAGAATTCAAATAGTCCATGTTCAGTCCCATTATATCCTTGCTTCTCTTTTGTAGGTAGATGTCTCTGGCAATTGTAAAGTGACCTACCAGGCACAGCAGGATAAAGTGATCAAAATTAAGGCTTTAGATTCATGCAAAATAGAGAGGTCTGGATTTACTACCCCAAATCAGGTATGGTTGACACTATACTCCTTGAATAATTATGTTTCATAGAGATTGATTTAAAAGAGTAGAATGATAATTTGGAAATATTTAAACATTTTAACTTAGATTCTAGTTTCACATTTGTCATACGAACACACATTTAAATATGTTATAGGGGTGGGGCTGGGGGAAGCTCTCTTGAAGACTGAAAGATAATTTACTATTTGCCTCATTTTAGACACTAAAATGTGACTGATAACTTGTTTAAAAAGATAGCTATTCATTCACGTATTCATTCATTTATTTACTTAGGTCTTAGGTGTCAGTTCAAAAGCTACATCTGTTACTACCTATAAGATAGAAGACAGCTTTGTGTTAGCTGTGGCTGCAGAAGAAATCCACGCTTTTGGGTTAAATTTCCTAAACACCATAAAAGGAAGAATAGTATCAAAGTAAGATGGTGCTGAAATTTATTGCTTTACTGTTTGTTGATTTATTATTATATTTAATTTGTAAATAGATGTGTGTGCACAGTGCTTTCTCATTTCAAGTGTGAGTTCCTTGAAATATTGTGATTGTATCCTGTTCACTTTCACTCTTCCATCATTTATAATACATGCATCAGTAAATACCATTTTTAAAACATTTCATTCAAATCAATTATTTGTTGAATAGAAATTTTAAGAAGAAAACTTTTTCACTTAGTCTAGTTCATTTTCTAATTTCTCTGTCAAATGTTTTTAATATTAAGGTTAAAATGTGGTGGCATAGGGCCGGAGGGTTAGCTCAGTGGTTCCGGCGCCTGCCTCACAAGCACAAGGTCCTGAGTTCGATCCCCGGTAACCACATATAATGCTGGGCGTGGAGACATGCCCACCAACAATCAACGCCACATACCACAATGCCAGACGTGGTGGCTCACGCCTGTAATCCCAGCACTCGGGAGGCAGAGACAGGAGGATTGCTGAGTTTGCGGCGGCTTGCTTGGGCACCATAGGGAGCTCGGGGCCAGCCTGAACTACAAAGCAAGACCCTGTCTCAAAAAAAGCAAAAAAAAAAAAAATATATATATATATATATATATATATATATACATATATATATACATATACATTTTCTTTCTTTGCGAGTTTTTTTATGTTTAGAAACATAAAAAGTTCCACAGTAAAGAAATATGACAGAATTCTTGATGACATTTATAGCATTTAACTATTTAAGTCTGTTGTGCCAACTTGAGACTATTTCTCTCTTCAGAATAGTTCTGCATTTTGCATCACTAGATATTATATATATGTAGTATTATGTCTACATATAGTATTATGTCTTATTCCATTTTCTCTGCAAAATTTCCTGTGAAATTGCCTTAGTGTCAGAACCATATGAGTGCATAATTATGGGAGAGATTCCTCAAAACATAAAAACTTGAAAATTTAGAGAAGTTTCATCTGGAGTCTAATTTTACAATGTAATTCACAGTATATATTATTTTCATATATTTTTATACAAAATATTCTATACTGCAAACCATCTCAATTCAGGGGTGTAAAATACAACAGTCACAGTAAGAAACAGTAGTATTGTTTCATATATATCTGGCCTTGCTTGACCCAATTTGGCTTTGGCTTATGTCTGCTAAGCAGCTGCAGTCACTGGCCAGGGTGCAATTATTCAGATGTTGCCCCTCGTGTGTCTGGTGTTTGAACTAAATAGCTCAAAGGGATCTTTTCTTCTCTGAGCCTCTCTCCCTGGTTCCACAGACAGCCAGGCTTCTCATCTGGCGATCAAGACTCTC
>PVIC010056962.1:0-10743 GCA_004025085.1 Thryonomys swinderianus
TAGCCAGTACTTCCGAGAATCTATACTCAATGATATCAGGAAAGCTCGGAATTTATACACTGGTAAAGAATTGGCAGCTGAACTGACAAGAATTCGGCAGCGTGTAGATAACATTGAAGTCTTGACAGCAGATATTGTCATCAACCTGTTGCTTTCCTACAGAGATATACAGGTGAGAAGGTGCTTAAAGCAAAAGTTTTGCGATGTACCCTGTGGGAAAAATAAGCATAAAACTTCAATGTGCTAATGTTTTGTCACTGCACGTAGCTTCTTGTTGGCTGGTTTCAGTTTCACATCCTGTGATTTTATGATCAATAGAGAAGACTCATATATGTTAGCCATCAGTGGTTGTGAAATACTTATAAAGATTTGACTTTTCCTGCAGAAGAACAAAAAGAAAACTGTTAACCCAGCTAACCCATGGGTGGTCTGTTCTATTCTGTTACCCTCAGGCACACCTATCAATAAAAGAAAGCTTTGTTTTGACAAATAGCAGAAAATTCTTAGAGTTTTTTGGACATATCTTTTATTGCTTGAAATCATATTGTTTGAAATCGATAGTGCTGGATCTAACTATCCAGGAGTAAGAAGTCTATACTTGATGGATTACAAAAATAACTGAAAAGTAATATAATCAAAAGCACACTAACATGCCATATTATTTTTAATGACGTATCTCAGAATTGTTAAAATACGGTAAATAGAATTAAAGTGTTCTTTGGGTTGGAGATTTACTATTAGGTTTACTTAAATTTTTTCTTCCAAGTCATTTTCTTTATGAGTATATGTATGCAGTACATGATGTTTAGGTTCCTTTTGGGACATTGGGACATATATATTCCTTTTTTATCCATTTTCCTATCTCTTCCTTTTTCCTCGTCCATCTCTTGATCTTTCTCTTGGAGAAAGATATATCTCCCTACTTCCTATTATCTTTGTTTTATTTTGCTCTTTATTCATATAAGAGCAATAATGTGATATTTAAGTTTGTCATCTAATCTATTTTGCTTAACATATGGTGTCAACTTTCATCCATTTTCCTACGTATCTTCCTGAAAAATTTAAACATACTACATTACTGTGACATATACACACCCATGTTTACAACAGCACAATTCATTGTAGTTAAATGATGAAAGGGTCAGTGGATGAATAGATAAAGAAAATGTGGCATTTACACACAGCAGAGTACTACTCTGTCAAAAGAAAGCTAATCTTGGGGGCCAGAGATTTAGCTCAGTGTTTCTAAATTCCATCCCTGGTAACCACATACAACAATACCGGGCATGGTGACTCATGCCCACCAACAATCAGCACCACACACTACAGTGCTGGGTGTGGTGGCTCACACCTGTAGTCCCAGCACTTGGGAGTCAGAGGCAGGAGAATTGCTGAGTTCAAGGCTTGCCTGGGCTACACAATGAGCTCAGGGCCAGCCTGAACTACAAAGTAAGACCCTGTCTCAAAAAAAAATAAAAAATTTTTTAAAAAGAAAGATAATCATGAATCATTTGTACTTTTTTAAATAGTAAAATATAAGTGACTTCTGCCTATTTATTCCCACTCTGAGCCTTTATATGGACAAGAGAGCCTCACATACATGGAGAGCTTTGGTGCTGACCAGGCTCATGGCTGGAGGAGCTTACTCATGTGATATGAAACCTTCACTGTGTGTAAGAGAATTTCAGTCAATCGCTCTTTGCCCTTTAAATGTTTTGAAAGTAATAGATAGAACACTGCAGACCAGAGTCTGGCTCTGTGGAGAAGTGAACCATCCATATACAGACAGTGAATGTCATCCTGTTACCTATTTCTTACTTGTTTCTCTGATTTTTGTCAAACATTGTAACGATATTTCTAAAAGTTTTACACATAGGATCCAAACTTCTCAGAAGAAAACAACAGTTTCTTATGTGTTCTTCAAAGAATCCCATGGACTGGAACGTCTCATTTAATTTACTTCTCAGGTTCCGATCTGGTTGAGACAGACATGTTGTTATCAGAACTTTCTCCCATAGGTTTAATTCTCTACCATTCTCCTTTTATTTGAAAGGACTATGATTCCATTGTGAAGCTGGTAGAGACTTTAGAAAAGCTGCCCACCTTTGATTTGGCCTGTCATCACCATGTGAAGTTTCATTATGCATTTGCCCTGAATAGGTAAGGAGAACCCAACCCCCACCCTGGGCACTGCTGTGTATTACTGTCCAACAGGCAGACTTTCATTGGATGCTCCTGGATTTGCAAAAACTCCCTATTAGAATGTAATATTAGTATATCTTTTAACCTCATAAAATATATTCTGGTCTTTCTGCTGCTTTTGTTAGTAAAGGTCTCAGAATATTTATATCTTTAAGTTCTTCTGTTCTTTTCCTTCTGCGACTGCTCTTGTGTCTGTAATTTGTATCTGCTATTTGTTTTTAAAAACTTTAAAAATTATATGAATATGACAGTTATTGCATTGTGTTGTTTAGGAAACAATGACAAAAAAACAAATTTTGTGTGTGTTCAATACAGACTTGATTTTTTGATGTGTGATTGGTTGAGTCTAAGGATCTAGAACCTGTGGGTATGTAGGACTGATTTCATCAACACCAAATCATAATTCACACAAATATTAACTAAACCAGGGTAAGGTTCATTATATTTCTAATCAGAGACTATTTTGTCCAGAATTCACCTAAACAAATCTAATATCATAACTCTGTTGGTCACATGTTAGATCGTGTGCCATGAATCTTGTTGGACTGAGATTGACACTGTCACGTTCTGCCCTGCCCATGCCTGCATTGTGCATGGCAGATGTATTGATGACACCTTCTTCCTAGGGTCATGATGGGGACCATACATACTCTGGTAATGAGAGGAGTAGATCACCAAACTGTGCTTAGTTCAGTGTCTTGCTGGTTTTTTTCCATGGTAGGAGAGTTGTGTAATGTGCTGTTGCCACAGTTGAAGAAACTGATGAAAGAAAAAAGGGAGGGAACAAATTTATGGCACACTTGCTATGTGCCATGTAAACTTTGATCATTTTATAGAATAGGAGCCTGTAGTTTGGAGAGGTGGAGTAACTGTCTCCCAGTGAGCTTGCCATCAGTCTGGGGCTCCTTCCTCTTGGGGCAGAGATTGTACTCCTGATCACTGGGCTCTCTCACCTCAGCATATCCCTTAACCAGAGATCATCTTTCCTTAATTTCAACCAAGAATGTAGAATTCTCCACTTTACCAACAAATGGATAATGATAGTCTGTTTTATCTTTTCATAGTGCACATCTTTTAGATAAAATGTAAATGAGACCTCTGGATTATCTGCTCTAACTGTCTTTCAAGTAATCATTTTTTGAAAGTGGATAGGATATGCTATATTTTGAAATTAAAAGTAAAATTTCATAAGAGCTTCTTATAATTTTACTTGGTTTCCTCTCTCCTAAAATAGCATATAGTGTAGTGATAAGTATATTTGTATGAAGTACTCTAAACTCAAGACGTTTAGTACAACAGGTAGAACAAGATTTTTGTGGGTGGAAATTTGAAGCAGTACCTCAAATAGAGATGATAATCTTTTAAATAGTAGCTTTATTGAAATTTAATTCATGTCATACATTTATCTAAAGTGCATAACTCAATGGCTTTTTAATTTGTTAATAGAGTTATATCACTATCAACCTCAACAACTTTTAGAACAGCTCGTTACACCTAAAAAAATCTGCCTACCAGCTAGCGGTCACTCTCCTACTTCTCCCCAGATCCTGTGGTTCCTGGCAACCACTAATCTACTTTCTGTCTCCGTAGATTTGTCTAATCTAGATATTTTTTATTAATGGGAATTATACAGTGTGTGGTCTTTTGTGCCTGATGTTTTCATGTAGCATAATTTTCCACAGTCCAGTAAAGCTCTCACAGAGAGCTTTTGTCTGGTTTGAGGAACTGTACACATGGGTTATTTAAAAGTGAGCTCCATTGTCTTTTTTTTTAGGGTCACATCCATAAATCAGGGAGCTCTTGAGGTAGGTTTGGTTGTTGGTATTATCTGTGAACTAGTTTACTGAGTGTTTTTTTGGGTGGTTTTTTTTTTTTTTTTTTTTTGAGACAGGATCTCACTTTGTAGTTCAGGCTGGCCCTGAGCTCACTATGGAGCCCAGGCAAGCCTGGAACTCAGCAATCCTCCTGACTCTGTCTCCCGAGTTCTGGGATTACAGGCGTGAGCCACCACGCCCGGCACTGTGATATGTGGTATTGATGGCTGGTGGGCATGAGTCACCACGCCCAGCATTGTATGTGGTTACCGGGGATCAAACTCAGGACCTTACGCTTGCGAGGCAGGTGTCAGAACCACTGAGCTAAATCTCCAGCCCCTTGCTGAGTGTTTTTGAGTACAGTGCACTGAACCATAAGGTCAGGGCTGGTTTCTATTTGGAATAATCGACTTCTAATCTCAATTCATCAATTTGAGCCTGCATATAAACTCCATAGAAATTGGAAGGATGTGAATGGGTAAGTGCAAATCTATCATTATGATCAAAAGAGTAGCTCAAAAGAGAGCCTTACTAAGACCCAGCACACATGCAGTAAAGTAAAAAAATTGCTTAGAACACAGATCTTCAGAAACTCTTGGAGTGTAATTGTTGTTTTTGTCCCAAACTTCACTATTGTGAATCAACACATTTAAGTAGAGTTTGAGGAAGATATCTCTGGCCTATATTGCTTTTCTGATCTCTTGTGAAATAACAACGTTCTCTACCTTAGGAGAAATATGCCTGGAGATAGAGCAAAAGCACTTGATATTATGATTCCTATGGTGCAAAGTGAAGGGCAAGTTGCTTCAGATATGTATTGCCTGGTTGGTCGAATCTACAAAGACATGTTTTTGGACTCTAATTTCACTGACACTGAAAGTAGAGACCAGGGAGCTTCTTGGTAAGTACAGACAATGTAAATATGCAATTTGCTTGATAAGTTGGCATACAAAATTGTGTGCAAATGGGAATGTTAAAATATTATTATTTTGGACTAAGTTAAATATTAGGAAAGAAATCTAAGGTTGTATAACTTTAGCACCTAGTTTAATGACATTCATTTAACATGGCTCAGGATAAGTTGGATAAAAAGATAATCTATATAAACCATGTAATACACATAACAAAATATAATTTTATAGAAAAATTTATAGAGTGACATTAAAGAGCTGAAAGAATGGGAAAAGATATCAAATTTGTGGATTGGAAGGTTTGATGTTTTAAAGATGTTAATTATTCCCACCAAAGCTTTCTATGTGATTTAATATCAATTCCAAAGTCTACTTGGAAGAATAACAAGTCAAGAATAAAGAAAGTGGTTTTAGAAAAAACAAAGTGCAGAGACTTTCGTAATCCTAGGAGGCTAAGCCAGGAGGAAGGCAGTTTGAGCCTAGCCTGGGCAACTGAGTGATTTATCAAGACCCTACCTCAAAAAGAGGAACGAAGAAGGCAGGATATGTAACTCAGTGTGGAGGTCCTGTTTCAAACATTAGTCAAAAAGAGAAACAGACAGAGACAGAGATAGACACAAGAGAGATCTCACTGTGGCTGTAGATATGGACAAATAGAACATTGGAATAGATGAGATGTACATAAGATGTGACTCATGACTGAATAGGCTAGGCTTCCTGAACCAAGGGATAGGGCTGAACACTTTAACAATTGTACTGCGAAGATATGTTGATCTTTTTGGAAAAGTAAAATAAAATTGAATTTTTATTTTAAATCATACACAGAGAATTCTAAGTGACTTAATCAAAATATAAAAACGTCATTTAGAAAAACAGTTTTGGAATAAAATACAAAGTACAAACTATTTTTATGACTTTGATACATAAAGATTTCTTAAGGCCTTAAAATCTCATAAAGAAAAGATTGGGAAAAATAGGTTACCTTAAAATGTGCCTATGCTCTTCAATGTACTGGTCTTCCTTGCCGATGACAACTATATTTCTCGGAAAAACACTAAAAAAGGAAAGAAAGAAAAGGGAAAAGTTTAAAGTGACTTTAAGGTGTCAGTAACAGGGGAGGTTTTGAT
Source organism: Thryonomys swinderianus (assembly GCA_004025085.1). NCBI lineage: Eukaryota > Metazoa > Chordata > Mammalia > Rodentia > Thryonomyidae > Thryonomys > Thryonomys swinderianus. The sequence goes on from PVIC010056962.1 coordinate 6,055, forward strand.
CCTGGGATGAGGGACAGCACAGAGAGGGCTTCTCTGTGGGACCCCTTAGACTGGGTGGCTGGACAACTTGGACCCAATCCAGGCAAGGCATCACAGTCTTTTTTCAAGTGCAGAGTCACTCTGAGACCACTGGAATGCCTGGAAGTTGAGTGGGATAAACCCTAAATGAAGATGCCAAAGGAAAGAGCCCTAAATCTGTGTATAATCCTTGGTATACCCCTGGAACACACTTGTGCCCGGTAAAACTCAAGAGTTCTGGGAAATGGCAGCTAGGAGGCTAAAAGATGAATAGAGATTTTAGAAGCTGTCATTGCAGAGGAGACAGTGGGAGTTCGAACCTACCAAGTCAGAGGGACTTGAACTTTCCAGTGAAACCCTGAAGTGGTTTAGCCTCAGAAATGGAAACGACATCCTAGGGTAACAAGAGAACGCACTAAAATTAGGAATAAGACCAAAACAGAGCTACCCTAATAAAACCAAGATTCCACATGATCAAAGTGAATCAATAATAATTTATTTGTCAGATGTAATTGAATTTAGTACCTTCAAGAGTAGGATTACATGGGCCGAAGGGTTAGCTCAGTGGTTCCGGCGCCTGCCTCGCAAGTGCAAGATCCTGAGTTCGATCCCCGGAAACCACATACAGTACTGGGCGTGGAGACTCACACCCACCAGCAATCAATACCACATACCACAGTGCTGGGCGTGGTGGCTCATGCCTGTAATCCCAGCACTCGGGAGGCAGAGACAGGAGGATTGCTGAGTTCGAAGCTTGCCTAGGCTACATAGTGAGCTCAGAGCCAGCCTGAACTACAAAGCAAGACCCTGTCTCAAAAAAAAAAAAAAGAGTAGATTACAAGGCCAGAGATTTAGCTCAGTGGTTCCAGCGCCTACCTAGCAGGTACAAGGTCCCTGGTTCGATCCTGGTAACCATGTACAATAATACTGGGTGTGGTTACTCACGCCCACCACCAATCAGTACCACATACTGCAAATACTGGGCTTGGTGGCTCAAGCTTATAGTCCCAGCACTTGGAACGCAGAGGCAGGAGGATTGCAGAGTTCGAGGCTTGCCTGGGCTCCATAGTGAGCTCAGGGCCAGCCTGAACTACAAAGTGAGACCCTGTCTCAAAAAAAAAAAAAAAAGAGTAAGATTACAGAAGCCAAACTCTATACAGCATACCTAAAACGTCTAATCACCATAAGAACTGTGAAGAGGTGAAGAAATGGAGAAGAATCCATAACTGAGAAAAAAATATCCATCACAGAACTATACCTATGAACAACACAAAGGTTGAAATGATCAGTCAGGAACATAAAATAATAACAAATTGCTTAAAGAGTCTGCTTGAAAAGGTGATGTACAAAGAATTATTAGAGAGATATGTAGATATTGAAAAGGAATCAAATGGAAATTTTAGAACTGAAAAATGTAATATATGAAGTAAAAGGTGTTGACAAATGGGAGTGATGGCAGATAGGTAGGGCATAATATTAGAAAAGGCCAGTACACTTTAAAACAAGTTATAAGAAATCAACTTGCAGCAGAGGAACGGAAAAAACTGAAAAGAAATTAGTAATTTCAGTGACCTGTGAAGTAGCAGTTTAAAGTGCTTTTAATTTGAAGTCCTAGGAAGAAAAATAAATAAAGTATGCTTAGGATCACATTATATGACTAAAACATACCAATAAACTCAATAAATGGGGAAAAAGTATGCCTAGGATATGAATAGGTTCTTTACAAAAGAGAAGTCATAAATGTCCACTGAAATTAGAGGGGGGATTAAACACAGCACCTTACCCATGGTAGGCAGGTGCTCACTACTGAGCTACATCTCTAACCACTTCTTTAAAAAAGTGTTTGAGATAGGTCTCACTAAATAATCCAGGTGAGCCTTGAACTTGGGATCATCCTTCTTTGCCATAGCTATTATTCTAAGTAGCTATTATCACAGGTATATGATGCCACACTTAGCTTAACAAGCATTTTTATTAAACATATTTTTAAAACAAAAAAGATACTTTTATCTAAAAGACTGATATTATTTTACACTACCAAGATTAATCAAAAATTATAAAATTGACAGTATCAGTTTTTAGTTAGTAAATATGTTAAAGAAGTGGCAGTCCTAATTCCTTGCTGGTTAGGTATACATTTTTATAACCCATTTAATGATTTCTATTAAGGCAAATTAGCAACTGATCTAACTTAGATACACCCTATAGATGCTCTAGAAGTTTCTCTCCATGAAAATTTTTAACTCTAAAAAAAAAATCTTCAAAAATCACTAAACAAAATAAGTACATAGTAAAAAGGTACTGCATTCCACTTTCCCAGCACCGAGACAAAATACCCAACTCCCACAACTTAAGAGAAGAAAGGGTCATGTTGGCTAATGGTTTCTATGGTTTTAGTCCATGGTCACCTGGCTCCAGGGTCAGAAAAGACATGGCAGAACTGCCTGATAAAGACAAGCTGTTTACTACATGGTGATCAGGAAGCAGAGAAAGAAAGGAGGAACTTGGAACAAGAGTATACACCCTTCCAAGTCATGTCCATAATGGCCCACCTTCAAATGTGAATTTTTAGGAGACATGTTAGATCTAAGTCAAAACAGATTGGTAGAGTACAGTTTTGCTTATACAAGGTTGAAAAGCAGGTCATAGAGATACAGAATAAATACTGATGCATGGATGGGCCTTATAAACTCCAAGTTCAATATAATGATCACCAGTAGAGATGAGAGTGAACAGTCGAAAGAGATCTTAGAATAACTGACATGCAGTTTTAAGTAAGAGGTATGATTGAAAAATACAGTGCATGTTTAAATTTAAGAATGTATTATAGTAAAAGACATGTTATCATTAATTCCCCTCAAAATACACTCCCTCACTTCAAATACATTCATGCCAACATTCTTGGCACGTCTGAAGCAGTTCTGGAAATTCTTTGTGTCATGACTGCCTCAGTGTTCCAGATCAATTCAAAATGTTTACTGTTCATGGCTATTTTGACTTTGGGGGAAAGTATGCTGCATGGTACTAGGTCCAGTGAAAAAGGTGGGCGAGGACACACTGGAATGTTGTTATGAGTCTACCTTGCTGTTGGATGGTGCTCAGCAGCAGCATTCACTGAAGTTTCTGGCACATTCTGTGGACACATTCATGAAAGAAAACTTCCAGAAGAGCTTCAGAAAGTGGGAAGAGTGATTAAATGAGTGTGTACAAAGGGAAGTGAATATTTTGAAGGGCATTAATAACATTCTGCTTTAATGTATCTTTTAAAATCTAAACATTCATCATATTCTTTTATCTTTATTGGTACATTGTATATACACATCATGATTACACTCAATACTGGGAATTTGGACCAGTATATGACACATTTTAGTTCTCATTTTTTCCCATTCCCCTACCCACCCCACATTCCCCCTACCCCCTAAATATATAAGCTTTGTTTCCCTTTTTTATTACATCACATTTTTCTTAACCCCTCATTACTCACTCCTCCACCACATTTCCCTTTGAATATTTTCTATTTCATAATATCTATCATATATTCTAGAGTTCATTAACATCTTCAGTTTCTCTTACCAGAGAACAGATACAATATTTACACATCTGTGACTGTTTATTTCACTTATAAGTATGTCTTGAAGTTACATCTATTTGAGTATAAATAACTTAAACTTATCATTCTTTAAAGTAGAGTAATACTCCATTTTATAGAAAACCACATCTTTACCCAGTCTCCAGTTGATGGGCATTTGGGTTGTTTCCAAGATAGAGCTATCACAAGCTGAGCTGCTATGAATGTGGGTGTATATATGTCACTATGATATGATTATTTTAATTCTTTGTGTATATTCCTCGCAGGGCAATAGCAGGGTCAAATGGGCCCTCTAACCCTAGGTTTTTGAGGAATCTCCACAGTGACCTCCATAGAGGTTGTACCAGTCTATATTCCCACCAACAATGGAGAAAGGTTCCTTTTTCTCTGCAGCCTCGTCAGCATTTGTTGCTGGGTAATTTTGAGATAGAAGCCATTTTTTGTGGAGTGTGATGAAATCTTAGTGTTGTGTTCATCCGCATCTCTCAAATAACCAGCAATGTTGAGAATTTCTTTATATGCTTCTTGGCAACTTTTCAGTCATCACTTGTATATATAAAGCATTCTGTGAAATTGAAGTGTTACTTACATTGTTATTTTATACTTCTTATTTTGCCTAAAGTATTTCCTGATTTTAAAAATATATAGTGCTGTATACATATAATCTATACGTATAACATATGTATATCTATGTTAAAGTCAGTTTATTTAGCTTAAGTCTTCATTAATAAGAATAAAACATTTTAAAGTTGTGAAATTAAATATTAGCTTAGAAAATATGTGATCTTAACAGTTTGGGGGAAACTAAAGTGAGGTGATGTGTTATAATGATGAGGAAAATTTTAGAACAGTGATTTCCTACATTCACAAAAAGCTTTGATTGGGAATTTTGAATATATTGCAGCAATTTTACTACAGTTCAAAAATTTTATGGTTTGGTTTTTTTGTTGTTGTGGTGGTGGTTTTTGCTGTTACAAAAGAAGAATGTAGCTATGCAGCCTTTCTATTTACCTGACATTTACACTTGAGCAACATTCTTTTTTTTTTTTTTTTTTTTTTTTTTTTTTTTTTTTTTTTTT
>PVIC010056963.1:0-10807 GCA_004025085.1 Thryonomys swinderianus
TGCCTGCAAAGACAAGTGCAAGCAAGCCTGGATGGCTTGGTGAGTCACTGGGACTCTGTTTCAAAATTTTATAAAAGAAAAAACAAGGCTGGGGATGTGGCTCAATGTTGAATTCCTTGATTCAATCCTCAGGACTGAAAAAAAAATTATTCCAACATTTTAAGAACCATAAGAATAATATTGTTGAAAACTATCAAAAAAAAAAAAAGGTCATAGGGGAGAAAAATTTATCTCACTTCCAAATATGAGAAGATGAGAATTTATAGTCAGTGAGAAAGGGAAGAAAGCTGTGAATGAAAAATTACATAAGAGAACATACTGGAGTAGAGGAGCTCTGGCTAAACAGACCTGACAGGATTCTTGCTAAAGGCACGGAAAAAGCCATGTGTCACAGGCAGTAGATGAAGAACTTGATCAAGTATCAACAATGATGAAACATAATAGGTGTAATGATGATTGTTTTTTAGAGATTTTGCTATAAGTTGGTCGACTAAGTCAAAAACAAGACAGGGGCCAAGGTCAAAACCTACTCAAGAAGGTTTACAGTACCCAGACTAGTCTGATCAAGAAGAATCTTTATCAGTCTGCATGAGGACATTTGCAAATGGCATATTCAAGTGTAACAGAAGTCTCTATGATGTATTTAGGATCAGGTGAATAAAAACAGTAGAACTACAGGAGCAAATCATGTGGAAAATGGTGGGTCTCACTGTAGATGAGAGTCGTGGTCTACAGGAACATTAGGATGTTACTCTTCAGACTATCCCAACATATGTTCTGGCTATCTTAAATACTTTGGGGCTTTAGCTTCTGAGGTTAGTATGTCACATTAGTGACATACAGAGCATCTTCCATCTCTACCCACCAAGTCAGCCAGTCACTCCAGGCATTTCTTATAGAGCCATTTGATTTGACAATTGGCACAATTAAAGGTGGACTTGTCACCTTTAACAAACAATGTAAATGAAGGTACAGCTTAATAAAAGCATAATCGCTCTTCTTTAATATATGTGCTGCTTCTTTAAACCCCATCTGTGGTCTTTACTGACTGGGTCCAGAGTGCTTCGAATACAAAAGACCACAAGAAAGAAAAGTGAGGCACAGGGGTCCAAAGGCCTAACGCAGACCAAAGGCTAAGTTTATTGTTGTGGCCATGGTTATATAGTATGCAAGCTCAAAGGAATATGTCATCCCAACACTGTCATTCTTTCTATCTCCCTAACCTTACTGTCCTTTCCCCCTTTCCTGTCCTTTCCAACCTTTCGACTCTTCCTGCCTCCCCGCTGATAAACTGCAGATCGCAGGCATGGCACACAGAGCAGGCTAAGCTAGTGAAACAGCTGTATCTCTGCTCACAGAGCAAATGCAAGTGTGGAACAGGAAGGTCATTGCAGAGTGTTACACGTTCACTGGATCCGCAGTGTCCTCTGACAGGACGTTCCCACGAGGTTAGCTTTAACCTCTATGTGTTCAGTCTCCCGAACACAAAGGACACCAGGTCGGGGACAGCGCCTGATATGACCCCCGACACACACCCCGATGACTGCTTCCAGGTACACTGGAAATTACTGTATTAAAGAGAGGCCATCACAGCCCACGCACATCCTTGTGACTCAGGGGTTAGGACCAAAAGATATTGTTAAAGCCTCATGGTCACTCAAGCCCCTGGATATAGTCATGATTAAGGTGATTCTGTAACTATTATTAACTCAGAAGAAGCCAAAGACCTTCTACTGGGGAATCCTCGCTAAAGAAACTTTCAACAGAGATGTGCCCGTCTGTGCATCCTCATCAGCTCTGTCCACTGTCTGCCTCCCAAATATGGGGCTCTTAGGAAAGTTCTCTCAAAGCATTAATCACCGTTGGCTTCTGCTCAGTTGGGACTTTGAGGTAGTATCTCTCCTTTCTGCAAAGCATACAGCCTCAGCCTGCAGTGTAATGAATTCCACGCTCTGGTGTGAGGAGGAAAAGCAGACAGGTGTGGGAAAGTGGGAAAACCCGTGAAGCTGCGGTGCTGACAACTGCTCCTGGAAAATGTGGCATAAACAGCAAGGGGGATAATTTCCATAGAATTACCTCACCTCACTGAGACCCCACTTCCTCATATGCAAACCAAAGAAATAACAGTAATAACAATTCCTGAAGATCAAATTGCACATGAGTTGCGAGAGTACTAATAAACTGCTAGTTTCCAAAGGGTAATAATGTATGCAAATAATGGAAGCGTTATGACTTTTCATCGGACACTGAAATCACTGTCTTTCACAAGAAGAGTCTCATTTCTGTAGAAGTACCTGACACCTTCAGTGTTCTTTGACTGGAAACAGCTATTTCACAACTGCAGCAGAAACCCAGTGTAGAATATAGGGCACAAGCCAGGTGGCCAGGCGCACGTCCGAAGGTCACTTCTATGGTCTACATCAGACTGTCCTTGGCCACTGCAACCCCTTGAGAATAACAGCTTTCTTTCTACTCACAGCTCCCACACTTATAACCACATCCAGGGAGTATCTTTCTCATAACACTGCCCCTGCCCCCAGGGTGGGAGCTCACATTATCACCGCTTGCAGATACCAATGTAAATGTTATCACATACACAATAAGAAAACTTTTCATACTGCACGTTTGAAAATTAATCTTCATTAGTACATGTTTGCAATGCATGGAGACAACATTCATCGTAGAGAGTTGGTACATGCACTGGAATCGCTAAATCATGTCATCCCAAAGGATGAGGTGCTTTTAATGGCCAGGCTAAAGCCAAGTGCTAATCTATACAAATACTTTGTCCAGCTCCTGAGGGACATGACTGTTCAGATTCTGCTTTGACTGTACGTCACCATTTATAGGGACTTCCTCTCTATATAAAACAATACAATCCATTGTTTCATGGCACAAGCTATTTTTCTTCTATTATTAGGCTAAAATCTGTTTGCCTGCAATCTTTAACTATAAATCTACTTATGCCAGCTGTACCGTGAACATCATAGCAGATCATTTGACTCACTTGGTTTTTCAGTATTATTGAACTGGGACTATGAAATAGGCAAGAATGAAACAAAATCCTCATTTGTCATACCAATTCTTTCATCCTTTTGACTCTTTCAATCCCACTCCAAAGTATAAAATTTTTTTTAAAAATCTGCTAACAGTGTCAATGTGTGATATTATTTGTATATGTAATACTGAAGAGTGACATTTTTATGGCAAGCTGAGATATAAATCAAAAATTATTTCTCTAATAAGATCAGTTCTTTTGGAGTTAATTTAATATTTTCATTATTTTTCCCCAGATACAGAATGTTCCAGACAAAGGAAATCAGTAGGTATAATTATCTCATATAAAAGTCCTGTATTGATGCCATAAAAATGAGTATCAGTATGAAGAGATTTATTGTACAGTAACTGAATTTTCATGTTAGAAGATTTACTTTTTGAAAATCAATGCTGATTTTATTTCTAGAACTATAAAGATATCTACAAAGTTAAGATTAGTGAACATAGTGTGAGACATTCACTTCGAGTTGCACAGTCCTGGACCAACTCTTGTCTGCTTCTGCACACCCCTAGGAAGCAGTGCTAGAAGATGACTCTGGGGCCTGAGTCCTGGAGTGTGCACGGGCTGAGCACAGTGCCCCCTCCAGAGCGAGCTGGACAAGGGCAGCTCATGATCCTGGCCCTTCCATGTGGATCACAAAGGCCTGTCTTCTGTAAGAAAATGAGGACTTTATTTAAACTTTCTTCATTTAGAGAAATGCTTACTGTTAACGAACAGCAGGTATATTTGCAAAACCTTTAAATTAGCATATAGGATTTTCAGTTGTCATGTCAGGCAAGACTTATTACTCCTGGAAGCAAGACTCTTCATGTATTTGCAAGTCTTGCATCTAGTAAATAAAATAGTAAGGTTTATATAGCAATTTCAGACTGAGACACTCCTGAGTTCAGTCCTCCTTCGTATTCTAAAGCTATGAGTGCATGAAAAGGCTTGGTGGGGGCGAAGGGCTCCGGCCTCTGGATCCTGCTCATTCCCACCCTGGTTACTAAGGTTTGTCTCAGCAGCACTCAACTCATCCCTCAATTTCAGAACATGTGTAGAGGATACAACTGATGAAGCGATTGATGAAGGAAAAGAATATCTGAAAGAAAAATTCAAACACAGTGCCAACTATTTAATGAGGTTTTTTAATAATTAGCAAAGTAATGTGGTTCCCAACTACAGTACCAACATAGTTTTCTGACTGGCTACTGGTGAAGTGTATAGCAGGTAATTATCAATGAATGACTATAAAATTTCTCAATGTATTAGGCTTTAAAATTACATAGTTACCCCTTCAGTATTTCTCAGGAAATTCAAAATTCTTGGAAAAATGATTTAATTGAAATGATTGAGGGTTTTAATATATTTTGGTCTATCAGGTTAATTATATTAATTATAAGGAGCTACCACTAGATGAAAAGACATCCTGTATTGAAATTGAAATATGCAGCCCCATTTGTGGATCTGACCGACATAATGTTCAATGAGTGTTTCTTTTGCACTGCAGTCGAGTAAGTGTTTTCTGTGTTATATACAAGGTAAAAATGTGTGTTAAGAAATATACCTCAAACAAGTGCCTGAGTTTGATCCCTGGTAGCACAAAAAATATATATATGTATACCTCAGTGATCCTTAGCAAACAGGATGGATGTGAACCATTTCATAATGCCTCTAACAGCTCACAGGATTTGGGAATATTGAGCATTGCTGTATCTTCATGTATTCTAAAAGTGAATGGAAGAATATGAGATCTCAAAATCAGAATTAAAGTTAAGGTCATCTAGTTCAGACTCTATTAATCAATTGCTTAAACCACTACTTCAGTATGTTACCTTGTCTCTCACAATCCGTAGTTATTTCCAGGAACAAGAAACATCCTCCTTCCTAGTACAGTGTTTTACATGAAAAGGCCAGGTTTATTATCTTTAGTAAGGAGGTTCAGAAATGTAGACTCCCTCAGTAGTTGATACAAAATGGACAACATCTAAAATATCTGAAGAACTCGTTCTGTTTCAGAATATGGTATCTCAAAATAATATGCATGACAACTGTAGTAAAAATTATGTTTTGAAATAGCCAGAAGAAGTTTAAAAGTTACAAAGTAGCATCCTCAATATATTATTAGATATATCAATATGTCAGCATCTGCTTAAAAGTCATGAAATATGACAGACATAATAGTATACGTGGAAACATATAGCTTCTTCTAAGTATTTTGAAATGTCTACAAAATGAAAATAAGCATCTAATATATGTTACAGGTTGTTCTGGTTCCTTTTTACAAAATTACAATTTGTTAAGCAAAGGAGTTTCTAAGTGAATGCTTTATAAAACTTCTAGAGATTGCAAATACTTCCAGAGATATGATTTAATTATGATATAATCCACATTAAATTTTTCTAAATAGTACTCTTTTGATCAATAATAGACTCGAGCACATTTTTAAGGTTCATTCGTTAACATTGGCTGTGAATGAAAAAAACTTCAAGCTTAGAATTTTTCATTGGTCGCCATTTTCTTTCAGCAGGAAAACCAACAGGAACTGAAATTTGTACACCGGGGAATGTTTTGAATTTACCTTCTGACTGCAAAATCACTCCTAACATGGCTGCTCATGACAGGCGCTTGAGTTTCCCCATAGAAGTGAGGCCACATTGCTGAATTTTTTCCCCCACTTTGTGGATGTCCTTCCAGAAAAAAAGTCAGGCCGAGTTAATTCAAAGTGCATCTGACTCTTCTGCAGGTGGACTGCAGGCTTCGGGACTTATCTCACTCTTTCTGTCTCTCTTCTCCACTGAGCACACTCCAAAGTGCATTCTCTTTCTAAAATGTAGGCCCTCTCTCATGTTTTTTTCTAAAACTGCAAAAGGGTGAATCGTTAGCTACAGCCCCGTCATGACAACCTCTGTCTCTCTGCACCTGTCATACCCCTGTCCCACATTTTAAACAGATGGGTCACCACCCTCAGACCCTCCATTCCACTCTGCAGTGTGGCACATGCTTGGTCCTCTGGCGAGCAGAGACTTCCCAGTGTTTCCACATCACTGATTTCACAGCACCTTTCAGTCTTAATGGCATCTTTTCCAAGCTTCTCATACATGTTTGTTCTTCTAGAGTTAGCACATATCACACTGCATATGGCAGGTCTGTAATAGTTTCCATCTCCTGCTATGCCAAGGCTGAGTGCTATCTGTGCTCACTTCGTGCTTTTTAAATTATATGACTTGGATGCACTTAATTTGGCTTCTTTCAACAAGAAATCGTGGTGTCTTAGACAAGTCTGGAGTGAGGTATCACTTCCTGGTCTGGCTCCAATATTATAATCTGCTTGTGATGTGCGTCAGTTTGAACTCTAAAAACTTATTCAATTTCCCTAAAAGGAATCAACACACAAATAGTGCAAAGCTTTTCTGGAGATGGAGAATGACTAAAACAGCAGTTATCTTGTATAAGTCACAGCCTCAGACTTCTCATAACTCTCCTGTCCTCTCAAAGCCCCTGATAAAAACCTTTGTATGTGTAGCATGAAAGAAAAACTGTCATAAGATTTCTATAGCCATTAAATAAAATTACATAAAAGTAAATAAATGCATCAACAAAGGCACTAGAAATTCTAGGAAATCTGTTCTAATTTTTTTTTTTTTTGACACAGGGTCTCGCTTTGTAGTTCAGGCTGGCCCTGAGATCACTAGGTAGCCCAGGCAAACTTCGAACTCAGCAATCCTCCTGCCTCTGCCTCCTGAGTGTTGGGATTACAGGCGTGAGCCACCACACCCAGCACTGTGGTATATAGTACTTATTGCTGGTGGGCGTGAGTCACTATGCCCGGTATTACTGTATGTGGTTACCAGGGATTGAACACAGGACCTTGTGCTTGCTAGGCAGGTGCTGGAACCACTGAGCTAAATCTCTGGCCCCCTCACTGTTTCAACTTTAATCAGTCTTCCCTCATATTTAAGCAAAGTAGTCACTACTTTTCCCAACAAACCAGTTCCTCTGGTACAGTAACTCATGGCTCTGTCAGTAAAAAAACATTAACCTGATATTGATTTCAAAATATCCACTTCACAAAGATGAAGAAATTGAATCCTGAATTATGATACATGCCTCCATGATACCCCCCCCCACACACACACACACACAGACACATCCTGCAGACTGATGAGTCAAGGCAGCAGTCTCTCTGGAATGGAGCTTTCCAGAGGTTCCTGCTAAGCACAAGTCCTTGGAGTTTTGACAAACGCTATAAACTATACAGTCACTCCCTGCGCTGGACTCAGATGCCTGTGTGGGAACACAACACTCAGTCCTCAGCCCAGGGCTCATAGTGAAGGCCCGAAAGCTACCTGCCGAGCACAGTATGTCTCACCAGTGAGCAGACCCAGCCCAGGGCCTCATCCTGTTTCTGCTCTCTTCACAACCCCTGCCTGTGATGTTCGCCTCCTCTCCCCATTCTTCTAGAAATTAGCCCATCGGCAGACACCCTGAAATATAGTGAGACTTCTGCTGTATTCTCTGGTTGTCCTACCTCTGGTTTGGCTGCTCATCTGTTCTTTAGGTCTTTCTTGTTTAAAACGCTCACAAACGTTTTGAAGTACTACCTCTTTGTTGCCAACATACATCATAGAGCTGAAGTTATTTGTGAAGCCTGTATGATGTAATGGTTAAAATGATGAAACATTATGCTGGAAAGCTCTGGGATCCAATGTAGTTTTGCCACTTCTAAGTCACCTGGGGTTTGCAACTTAGCCTCTGAGTTTTAGTTCATAACTCTCAAACTAGGAGCAATATCAGTATCTTAAATTTTGGCTTGAAAGGTAAGTGAGGTGGCACATACCCATAATCCCAGCACTAGAGAGCCCAAAGCAGAATGACATCCCAGATTTGAAGTCAACCTACCCCACGTAGTGAGTTCAAGCCCAGCCTGAACTATATGCTAGATCTTGTCTCAAAAACAAACAAAAAAATGGCTTCAATTTATATGTAGAGAGTGGATCACACTATGGCTGACACATACTCTAGTTAATAAATGGTATATTTAAAACATAATAACAAAAACCTTTGTCATATTATTTTTATCCCATAAGCACACTGTGGTATTCCATTCTCATCCTGAGTTGGAAATGATTCTCTTTCACACATTGTGTGTGTGTGTGTGTGTGTGTGTGTGTCTGTGTCTCTGTGTGTGTGTGTCTGTCTGTTAAGTCACAACTGCAGAACTGTATGCATTTAGCCATGTTTTTAATTTGTTTTTCTTGTCTTCTTTCCTCCTCAGTTATGCTGGAATTCTGTTTGTAGCTACTGCACAGAACTTTAGTAAGTACTAAACCAATTCATCTAATAGCTTAGAATATTTATGTACATAATGAGCCTTGAGTTTTACATCTTTTATTAACATAAGATTGAAGGCTGCACTCTTCATGAACAGTGCAGGACTGTAACAGAATTATATGCATCTTGGGTGCCTAGGGCAAGCGGATGCTTACTACTTCCTGAGAGATCAGAATTCTTTGCAACCAACATTTTTATTGACATCAAGGTCAATCTCGTTATTGACCTCAAATTATTTATTCTCTCATTTGTCCTAGATAGCCCTGGGAATTACAGAGGAAATCAGAGTACCCACTTGGTACTTTGAGACTGTTTCTGTTACCTCCCAGGTTACAACACTGGTTCAAGAAAACATTTTACCAAATCTTGTACATGATACATATAGCAAAAGCAGATAAGATACCCAGCAGAAATGGAAAACAGGTTGTGATTTTCAGGAGTTCTATTTGACTCCAAATATTAACATCTTAGTACATTTTAACAATACCACACTGTGCTGCCTAGACGAAATCATAATTCCTGACACTAAAGTACATCACCTGACAGATTTATGCTGTCCTTATTCCCCTGGAGAAAATTAAACACAAACTCTGTCACCCAAGTTTTTCAGGTCCTAGGTACTATATGGCCTTTAGCAGTATAGAGAATGAATTATGGATCTGGAACCCAAAGGGTAAGATCTCTTTGAAAATGCCTTTTGCATTACTATTTTATCACAGGATATAAACAAATAATGTTTAGTTGGACTCTTCATTCAATATAACTTTCTTCCTAATGCTTGGCATAGTGAGAGGTCCGAATGTGAATTTATGCTATGTAATGGGAAAGATGCTGATGATCTAACTAAGTAAGACCTATAAGACAGAGCATCAATAGAGGCTTAATTCTTGTCCAACAAAATACCTTTGGCTTTATTAGGGCTAGTCCTTGTGGGAATGTGTCAGTCATGATTAAGGTACCAGCAACAGCCCAAAATCTATAAGTTCTGCCATAGATTCTCATTCTGGTGACTGAGCTTACTACATATCATTTCTCTGGAAACTTTAATAAGCAGCTTCAAACAGAGCACGTACATTCAGAGTAGATAATGAGCACCTATCTCACTAACTCCATTATATTACCAAAAGACTGGGGAGTCTTGAGAAGTCATTCTCAACTGCAGAGCATGGGTCACTGTTTAAAACCAGTGAGTGAATTTCTTTGCTTTGTGTTCACCCTGAAATATGACCTGGAAGACTTCTACCTAAAAAGAGATCTAATTAAAAGACTAATCTGGTGGCAAGAGTTGTGCTGAGGGCCAGAGGGTTAGCTCAGTGGTTCCCGCGCCTGCCTCGCAAGCGCAAGGTCCAGAGTTTGATCCCCCGTAACCACATAGAATGCGAGACACGCCCACCAACAATCAACACCGCATACCACAATGCCGGATGTGGTGGCTCACGCCTGTCATCCCAGCATTCGGGAGGCAGAGACAGGAGGATTGCTAGTTCGCGGCGGCTTGCCTGGGCACCATAGTGAGCTCAGGGCCAGCCTGAACTACAAAGCGAGACCCTGTCTCAAAAAGCAAAAAAAAAAAAAAAAAAAAAGAGTTGTGCTGATCACTTCTCCAAACTCGCATGAAAATAGAACTCTTCCTGAAACTGTGAACTAACTCAAGCATCCTATTTTTAATATTCCTTTTCAGTCACTAGATCTGACATCTTGGACAAATGACTTAACTTCTTTAAAGCTATTTTTTCTTAATAAAATAAAGATGACTGCAATAACCACCCCCCCAACTCATAAGCTAGTCAAATGACAAAACAAATGAACAGACTTATTTATGCATCTTCCAAATTTAAAGTAGCATTAATTTGGGTCCTATTGAGTAATCAGTTTTCCCTTGACTCATTGAGTTTTTAACTTGTTCTGCAACCCTGCTCCTGGAAGTAGTCATTTCCCAATAGAGATGACACAGCTGCAAGCCTTACATAGCTTGAGCTGATCAGAGGAGATTGCTCCTTCTACCCTTGGCTTACTGAATTTAAGGACTTTTGGCATCATGGAAACAGCAGACCCTCTTGATATTATTGCATTTTCTTCTTAAATACAATGTCTAGGATGTCTGGGAATCCTATGTCTAGAATTCTTTAATATCAAAGATCAGCTACTGATTTGTTTTTTCTTTACTGTATTTTTCAATCAATGGATCTTATAATCTTAGGACTAGAATTTTAGGTAAGATTCATCTACCATAATTTCCTTTATTGCTGCCTATGAATTCCCTGATCATCATCTTATCTCCAATGTAGTGCAAAAATTCTCTGCCAACACATAACAGAACAAAACTAGAACTGATAGGGCCGGAGGGTTAGCTCAGTGGTTCCGGTGCCTGCCTCGCAAGCGCATGGACCTGAGTTCGATCCCCGGTAACCACATATAATGCTGGGCGTGGAGACA
>PVIC010056964.1:0-10796 GCA_004025085.1 Thryonomys swinderianus
CTATAAATATGTAAAATTATTATGGGCCAGGCAATCGTTCTTTGAAAAAAAAATTAAAACCGCAAAAACAAGTCTACTAACTTCAGAGAGTTGAAGTTTCACACGGATGGACAACGACTTTCCAGATTTCCCCTAAATTCATAAACACTGACGGTAGAGACTCCGTCGATTTTTATTAGTTTGTTCCCAACATTCCAGCAGCCCCAGCTATCTTTACAGCATGGCATTTGCTTGAGCAATCGCGACTGTTTTTCTCAGAGGAAACCCAAGTTTACGAACGCGTTTCCGTGGGATCTGCAGCCCTAACTTGCGGCTGGGGACCCTGCGGGGGACATTTCCTTGGAGACGGGACCCCAGCACGTCAGAAGCGCGAGGGGCCTTTTGATCCGGCAACGTGACCAGCCCCACCGGCCCCACCTCCGGGCGCCCCGCCGCCGGCCGCCCGGCGCCCCGGGCGGCGCGCCCCGCGGACCCTCCCCGGCGCGGCCCCGCCCACCCCGGCCGGCCCGACCCACGGAAGCGCAGGCGCACTATATCTTGCGCCACCCCGTCCGTCCGCCGCTGCGGAAGGCGCTGCGCTGAGCCCCCCGCACTTCCTCTCCAGGAGCCCGTGCCGGGACCGCCAGTTCCAGCAGCTGCAGTTCGCGGAGGCCTTGCCGGTCAGACGGCGCAGAGATGTCCGAGCAAAGTAAGGATCTGAGCGACCCCAACTTCGCGGGCGAGGGTCCCAGCCCCCGGGCGCACAACATCCCTGGGGGGCCGGTGGGGGTCCCTCTGCCCTTTGCGTCCGAGCCCCTCACCCCGCCGCCGAGCCCTCCGGCGAGCCCTCCAGCAGGCCAGCCCGCCTCGCCGCCGCCGCAGCCGCAGCCGCAGCCGCCCCAGGTGGAGATGGAGGAGGTGGACCCGAAGACCGTGCAGCAGGCCGCCGAGGAGGGTATGGTTTACCAAGCCCCGAGCGCGCCCCAGCCCGGCTCCGCGCCCCCCGCCCCGGCGCAGCTGGTGCAGAAGGCGCATGAGCTCATGTGGTACGTGCTGGTTAAGGACCAGAAGAAGATGGTCATCTGGTTTCCAGACATGGTGAAGGATGTCATCGGGAACTACAAGAAGTGGTGCCGAAGCATCCTCCGGCGCGCGAGCCTCCTGCTCGCGAGGGTCTTCGGGCTGCACCTGAGGCTGGTGAGCCTGCACACCATGGAGTTCGCGCTCGTCAAGGCCCTCGACCCCACCGAGCTGGATCGGATGGCGCTCAACAGCCACGCGGCCATGACGGGCCTGCTGCTGATGATCCTGAGCCTCATCTACGTGAAGGGCCGCGGCGCCAGGGAGAGCGCCGTCTGGAACGTGCTTCGGATCCTGGGGCTTCGGCCCTGGAAGAGGCACCCCACCTTTGGAGACGTGAGGAAGGTGATCACCGAGGAGTTCGTCCAGCAGAATTATCTGAGATGCCGACGCATCCCCTACGTCGAGCCGCCAGAATACGAATTTTTCTGGGGCTCCAGAGCCAGCCAGGAGATCACCAAGATGCAGGTCCTGCTGTTCCTCGCCAGGGTCTTTAAGAAGGAGCCCCAGGCCTGGCCTTCCCGCTACCGAGAAGCTCTGGAGGAGGCCAGGGCCGTGCGGGAGCTGCCCGCCCTCCCCCCCAGCCCCTGCTTCCGCGTCTCGGAGGAGTAGGGAGGCCCGGAGGCCATCCGGAGCGTGTCGTCCTCACCGGGGCTGCGAAAGGGTGGGGCTGATCGAGATAGTTACTCAGAAATTACAGCTCAGTTGTTTCACCTGTAACTTCTAAGTTCCCAGTATGTGCTTTTATACTTTCACTGCAAATTGTATTCATTTGAACACTGTTAAGTAGCCTTTAGGATTTATGCATGATTGTTTATGAGTAAGTTCAGCTGGTGCTTTCGCTCTTGTGCCCTCTTGGAGTTTCTGTAACAGACGTGCTGAAAGGGTGAAATGCATTGTAACATTTCCCATCTGATTCTCTGTAATGGGACCCGTGGTGTGAACTGGTGTGGACTTCGGAAGAGTGGGGCGACTCCCAGGAAAGCTGGACTGGACAAGAGAAAAGTTGGGGCTCCTGCGTCCCAGGGACCTCACTGGCATGGAAATAGCCAATGGGGGTGAACTGGTTTGGACTGGAATGGTCTCCACGGGGGCACTGGCACGCTTCACTGCACACATATAAAACCTCACTATGAATACACTGTAAACATTAAAGATTCTTATTATACAACCATCTGTAAGTGTACTTTATCTTGCTAGCCAAGGGGGGAGGGTGGGGTTGCCAGCAGGGCTCTCTTTCCTGCACAGGTACCTGGTGGCACCCACGTGGCAGCGGGGAGGGAGGGACTTGAGGTGAAGAGGCCCCTGCGGGTCCTCGGGGCCCAGGCGACCGTGCAGAAGGTGGAACACAGGAATGAAGGGAGGGAAGGCGGCTTTCTCAAGGCCTGAGACCCCTTAACTCCAAGCGCTGCGAAGGCCATTTGACCAAAGCCAGAGCCTTCTCCGGGCAAGGCGGAGGGAAGCGGGCCTGTGTGGGCGGCACGGCCCGGAGGAGCGAACTGGGGTCACCCGGGGGGAGGAAATTCAATTGGGAGCTAAAGCCCCACCCCACCCCCGGGCTTCGTGCCATTACTTAGGTTTGTGTGGGTTCTGCAAATGCCATAAAGTCTTTGGGGGCCTGGGTGGGGCCTAGGGACATTTCTGCAGTAGCCCACGTGGGGCCCACGTGACCCCACGCCAGTGTGTGCCACGCATGTTCGAAAAATTCAAGATGGCTGGGAAATCTCAGTGCCCTCCCTCCACATCACGCCGTATCAAAACATACCTGCCCCTTTTAATTAATTAATTTAGTTTTTATATGTGTTGAGCTCATTGGTACATTTTAGGCAGACCTTAAGGTCACATTCATCATTGGGAACTTGTACCTGGCCATGATGTCTCTTACTTTTTCCCGTTCGGCCCCTCCGCCCCTCCCTACGTACATACTTAGGCTTTGTTTCCATTTTGCCCTTTTTCAGGCCCCCCCCCGCCTCAGCGGCCCTTCCCCTTTGAACATTTCCTCCCTATTTCACAGTGCCTGTGATGCCCTTCTAAATTTAGAACAGGGGCGCTGCCCCCAGCTCCGTCTCTGCCGCTCCCCAGCCCCGTGCCCGGCAGGGGCGGCTGCTCGCCCTCGGGGCAGCTCAGAGCTCTGCGCCTTCTCCCAGCGAAGCCTGCACGAGCCCCGCACGGCCCGGAGTCCCGTCCTCGGCCGCAGAGACACAGAGAGCTGCTCTCCCAAGCCGGCCGAGGGCAGCGCCGGCCTCCAGCCAGCCCGCGGGGGGCCGAGCCTTGCCGGGGCAGGACTGTCCGAAACGGGGGGTGCAGGGCGGGCTCCTCCGCAGCAGCCGTGTTCTGGAGATAGCCGGACAGGGGAGAAGGATTCACAGACGTAGAATGAATTTAATTTATGCCACCTGGTCCTGCAGAGACAACAGCTTGTGGGGCATGGGGGAAGCGGGGGGCGGCTCTCTGAGATGGTCGTGCTGTGCACGAAATTAAAATATTTTTCCACACGGTTCTCCTGTAAGGTCACTCGGGAGAGGGTCGGGGCTGACCACCCATGCTCTAGTCTAGGCTAGCTGCACGGTGCCCTTGGATGGACACAGTGGAGAAACGTTTTCCTCATTTCTTGTAACTTGTGACCTTTTACCTGCCAAACAATCGTGTACACATGGCTCCCTTTAATTAATTTCATTTTCTTAAAGTCATGGAGGGCACAAAAGGCCTTTGGAAATTAAATATAAATTGGGATGACACACAGCTTAAGCAGTCCCAGGAGGAGATAAATAATTTTAAACAGTATTGTAATTAAATAGGAGAGAGATATTTTAATTCAACTGACCAGAGCTAAACATTCCCTCTTCTCCAAGAGTCACCTACAGCCCTTTCACCTTGGGTATTCCCTGACTTCAAGATCACCAATTTCAAGCACAGCTGTTTTCTTAAGTTTTGCAGGTAACTACAGATGCTATTTATAAATAGGTGGGGTTTTTTGCCACTGACTACCTGAATTTTTAGATAATGAAGGGAAAGAAGTATGTCTGACCTGTGTACTGTTTTCCTTATGTTTGACTTAGGATATGTCATATGGATGTGCTTAATAAAATCTTTGTTATTCGGCTTAAGAAACTTAAAAGTTAGAAAATGCCTCCATAAAACAAAAGCAAATGCAGTAAACGAGAATAAACTGACCCCAAATTGCGAAAATACAGAAAGGTCAAAAGTACTGTAAGAAAAAAAGTAGAGAAATCGAAGAAACAGAAACATTCTTGATTCCCACAAAATGAGCCTGCATGTGAGATTTTTAAAAAGCAACCATGACTGTGTATATAAAATGTACCAATAAAATCAATTTTTAAAAAAGCAATATATAGTGTGAAGAAGACACAGATAGAGTGTTCCTCACAAGTATACACACATGTCAACTGATAAAATGGAAAACCCAACTCCATTACTCAGGCAAGATATTTATGTCAATTAAGTGACCAAAGGCGTAAGAAAACAAAGCTTCAGGACTAGCAAGAGTGAACGGAAATGGGCATTCTTCTGCGGACGTGCTGTAGCCTGGTCCACTACCGAACTACCTCACGGGCCCGTCTGGAATGCACATGGCTTCCAAATATGTCACAGACGCTGTGCTGGGGCGGAGCGAGGAGGCCTGGACCGAGCAGGCACGTCCCGTGGTCCCCGCGGAGTCACTGCACTGACGGAGGCAGATGAGAACTGGACTTGAGAGCGGCCAGTGCTCCCTGAAGAGAAGCGGGGGGCACAGGGGCACAAACAGGTGCCCACCCCTCCGGCGCCCCACGGGAAGCTTTGTAGAAGCTGACGTCTTAGGGTGACAAGCCGTTAACAGCAGGAAAGCAGCGCAGAGCAGCAATAACAGCACAAGGTTTCTTTGTGTCTGAGAAGTTGCTCTGTCAGTACGTACGAAAGCGTGTGAGACATATATTTTCTAGAGATACAGAACGAAGGAGATGGGAAATAAATTTGCAGTCAGGTCGTCTAAAACACCCTTCTGTATCTTCTTCTTTGCACTGTTAGTCTTTGTTTCACCTGAAAGTTTAGAGCCCTTGACTAGATTACTTTCCCATGTCTGAGCAATAAGTTGTTCCCAAGATACTATTTAATACACAAATACCTTGCAGCCTTCATTGTGTAAAATGTACTTACATGTTTACTTAATACAGATTTATCGATCATCAGATATGTCACTAATTTATGCTAGAAACTTATGGATATTTGTGAAGTATCAAGGATAGCCTCCCGGAGCATCAGCACTGCTCTGTCTGTGTGGCCCACTGTGTCGCTGAATAGCTCTGTGTAATACGTATGTGTCAGGTGTAAAAGTGTGTTCAGATGTAAAAGTGCTTCTGTTCAAGTACTTCTTACTTCACTTAATGATGAACACAAAGTAGGAGAATGACTCTGCTCCCGATTCTCCTCAGGAATATTGCTACAGTTACCCTCTTGCATTGTTCTGGGCTTAGTTCAGGGATAGGCAGTTTGGTAAGGAGAGAAAGAATGCATCCTGATGGCAGTTTCAGGCTTGAGATCCAGGTAAAGTGTCATTATGTTTCAGTGCCATAAGCAAAGGGGAGAAAATAAAAGATCTTGGATGAAAACAAAAACAGCTTGTATTTGAGGTCCCTATGAGATATCAAACAGAGATAAGATAGACAGTGAAGATATTTGGTTCAGGGAGATCATAACCTGGCAATGGAACATGCATTTATCCAGAGAGAAAGTGTAAAATGTAAAGAAAACTAAGTTCACAGTTTCATTCTTGAAAGAGTTTCATATCTAGTAGTGAAGAAGGACTAGTCACACGGCTACAAAAGGTAACTGGATGACAGAGAACTGAGTCAGAATTAGTCGCACCATGGAAATCAAAACAGCATCGTTTTGAGCCAGAGGAAGTGACCAGGAGTATCAAGTGCTGGTAAGGTATCGTGAGAATTCAGGGAGGATCACTGGTGATTAGAGAAGGGGGTCCTGTTTAGGGGTCCATAGTGTATTTAGCATTAACTCAGGTGAGAGATAATGCTAAGCTTAACTTGGAAAGAAGTATTAAAGGTGGAGGGTAATGCAGAAACATTTACATATTTGGAGATTAAATTTGCAAAACTTGATAACTGATTAAATGCTATGAATAAAGACAGAGAGTGCGGTCGAGTATTATGGTCACATTTCTACCATGAACTACTTCCTTGCAGGGGTCAGTTATTTGCTGAAGGGATAGTAGACTTATGTTGGAGGGTGCTGAATTCAGTTTTAGACATGTTGGATCTGACACGAATGTGAATAGGTGAGTGGGGCTGTTCATCTGATTGGGGCCAACTTTGCAAGAGAAGAAATGAAGATGTGGATTATAATTCTAAAAATTATGTAGGGAGAAGAATTCTATGATTAGTTAAGGAGAACACAGGGGCTTGGAACAGTAATCTGTGCTTCCTTCTGAGCCGTTTTGACAGGACATGCGTTTTCCAGCTCACTTTCAATTGCTAGTTCAAGCTATTATTGGGTAGTTTTTAAGGCAAATGAATTTGGAGACTATAGACAGTAAGAAGCATGGTGGAGAATTAATTGATCAATGAGAAAGACACAGAGAGACAGAGATAGAGTGAGATGGAGAAAGTTTAAATACTATCAAGAAGGAAAGGATGGAAGATGAGGAATACAGTGATATTTACAGAATGTAGTTTGAGAGATACTGAAGGAATGAAGAATTGGTCAGTTGTGTTAGAGGCCTGAGGTAATACGTGTGTGTAACACATATGTATCAGAATATCTACTGAAATCACTAATATGAATCATTACACTATATGAAGAGCAAGTGCATTGGAATAGTGATCAAGAGAAGATAAACAGAGACTTGAGAATTGAGTAACAGCTGGACGGAAATGGGTTGGGTAAATTGAACTATAAATGGAAATAAAGTGAGACTGATAGAGTGGTGGTGAGAGCCACGCTAGAACTGCTAGCCTTAAATGCACTTAGGGATGGATATGCCACAGGGACCGGACAACGACAAGGTGACCAGTCGCCTCTGGTCTCTTCATGTCCGTGACACAAAGGTGATGGTCTTTTCTCAGAGAAGCAGTACAGAGAGAGACAAAGACAGGCCCCAGAATCTGTCAGAGAATGGAGAAGATCAGAATCTTCTCAGGAGGGCATTTCATGGTAAATTCCAACATATAGGAGAGTATTTTTAAAAATACTCCACTGCCCTATTTCTCATTTACCTCTCATTTACCTCAAGAATGCAGAGTTGTTTCTGCAGTAAGAAACCAAAAATCATAATGCATCATATTAACAATCTCAAGAAAGAAAACCACGTTATCATATCAATTCAAGAAGAAAAGGCCTTTGGGTCAATTCATTTGCCTATGATGATGAAAACTCCCAGGAAACAGGGTCGGGAAGAGACATCCCCAAAGCCAATTCTTCCTCTGTAACTTTCTTTCCTAAGAAGATGAGAAAATGCAGAATTTGAGCTTCTGTTCCTGATTTATTTGACACTATGTCTTTCAGATTCACCCATGTTGCCACAACTTATACAATTTCATTCTTTTTATGTCTGAGTGACATTTCCCTGTGTAATATAACACATTTTCTTTATCCATTTTCTTGACAGATGCTTCAGTTGACTCTACATGTGTGTCTTGCGATAAGGAAGACAGCGCAGATATCTCTTTGATACACACATTTCATTTCCTCTGGATATATATTTAGTAGTGAGACTTGGGCCATCATTTCCAACAATAGAACTGACAGTTTGAGGAGACTGAATGATAATTACCCCATTGTCATATTTCCTAAAAAGGTATAGACATATTAATTAAAAATAAAGAGAAAGGGCCGGGCGTGGTGGCTCATGCTTGTCATCCCAGCACTTGGGAGGCAGAGACAGGAGGATTGCTGAGTTCAAGGCTTGCCTGGGCTCCATAGTGAGCTTAGGGCCAGTCTGAACTACAAAATGAGACCCTGTCTCAAAAAAAAAAAAAGAAAGAAATATCAGCCTAGTAAATGCAGCCCACCAACCTTTCCAATCTACATTACCTAATGGTTAGTAGAAGGCAGAATATTTCCCTCTAAAACTAGGTACAATAATATGGGTTCCATTTTTAGTATTTTTTCAACTTGGTGGTGAAAGTCCTAGCTATTTCAATAAAATGAATAAAAAAGTAAAGCACAGATCAAAGAAATGGAGAGAATGATGTCCCTACTTGCAAGCAGTATGACTATTTATAAAATCTCAAGTAATATACAAAAATGAAAATGAAACACTCTTGGGACAAATAAGTGAGTTTAATAAGGTCACAGGATATAAATATGACAAATCAATTATATTTCTATTTACTAGGAATTAGATGTAAAAATCAGTGTCATTTATAATAGCTCAAAAATATATATCCATCTAGCTAAATGTGTATTGGACCTGTGTGTCAAAAAGCATTTTAAATACTATGAAAATCAAAGACCTAAATAAATGGAGAGAAACCATTCAAAAAATCAGAAAAAGCAATACCACGACAGATCAAGTTGACCTGTCAAGATCAAGGTGATTTCTATCCAAGTTTCAGTGTTGGTCTGGATTTGTCTAGATTTTTAGTACTAATAAATCTACTCTGTTGGGAATCTCTCTGTGGGATGTGAGAAATAGCAATTTTGGATTATGCATGATGCCAATCTGGAGAAAAATCTATAAAACCTATCCCACAGCCCCCAAGAGGGACTGTGCACTTCCGGTGTTCTGTGCGTTCTCTGTGTGACCAGGACTACTTCTCCCCGGCCGTGGATGTCAGTGACCGTGGTGTGCGGTCCCCAGAGACGGACTGTCTATCACTGCTTCATCTGGGCTCACACGGCTGGAGGATTCAACCGAAGCATGTTCTAATCGTCAGCATCTGCCATTATTCAATTTCACCTGTACATTAACTGTCCTGCTCTGTGTCAATTTAGTCCTAGCTCAATTCCTGACTTTATGGGTAGTGTAAGCATGTTTTCTAAGAATTCAGATATTGAAAACAAGAACAATTACGATTCAATGCAAGCATAGTCCAGAAGACTAAGTGTTTGTGTTATCTAAATGGTACATGAAGGCTGCCTACGACTGTATTAAAAAGGTAAATAAACAAGACTGAACATATCGTTCCAAAAACAGAAAATAATTTGTGGCTGGCGCTTCTGGAGGAGGAGACACACTCTGTATATTTTTACTTTTACTTCTGTAGGACTACAGTTATAGTATATCACAGCCTGTCCGGCTTCAACAACAAAACATGCATTTCCTCACAGCTTTGGAAGGTAAAGTCGGCTCTCAAGTGTGCAGGAGAAAAGCCCCTCCCCCGAAGCCTGGCGGAAGGCTGCATTCCAGGGCTCTTGATCTTCATGCTCATAGAGACCACAGCTCTGGGCCTGAGACAGTGCAAAGACGACGCAGGCGAGTCAGGTCAGCCCTCAGAGTCCGAGGGGCTGGTCCCAAGGCGTGGGGTACTGAACCCCCTGGACACTCCCTTAGATGCTTTATTGAGAGAGCGGTGACGTATTTGCATATAACCCCACACTTCCCCTATGTGTTGTAGTCACCTGATAGAATGCAAGTGCTATGCGAGGAGACATCATGACAGGAAAAAAATCAAAACAGTTTTCTCTGAATATTTTTGATCTACGGTTGGTTGACTCCATGGTGCAGACACCCTAGAAATCAAGTGCTGAGTATTTCTGTGTCAGCTAAACGTGTTTTGATGTTATCGCCTCCTAAGGAAACACTGGCAGTTATCAATTCCAGCCTTTGAATTAGCTTAGGTATACCACAAAAGGCAAACATAATTATTTTATTTTCTTGGCTGCCCTTTAAAATGGAGTGAAGTTATGTCCCCTGACTTATAAGATGCAACCGAAGTGTCCTCTGGGCAAACAATACCTGACATTTTGATAACAGATGTGTTATGATTCAGTCAGGTCTTTTAATCACTCACACTTCGTATGAAACATCAAGTGATGCATCAAGTCGTGGAGACAAAATGTGTACACCGTGTCTTAGTCATTTTAATTTTTAAAATAGAGCTCCTAATTATTTTCTTGATTTTATGAAAATTTTAATTAAACCACAGAACACATAAAACAAAAGATTGTTTATATCTTATTCAAATCCTAAGAAGATATTGCTCATCCATATGCACGCCAAGGCAACTGTGCAAGGGTAAATTTGGCAAATTCCATTCAGCCTATGAGCTTTTGATCAAAGGAAATGAAAAGATATTACCTGCTAATGTTTTGTACAGCACACTAAAAAGGAGTGTTTATGCTTGTTTGTGACTTAGAGGCTTTCATAATTAACATTTATGAAAACTTTTTAATTTTATGAAAACCGTGCAGAAAAACAAATAATCATGCTGGTTTTTTTTTAAAGTCAAAAGGAGGTGCATCCTTACATGTGCACCTGCAAGGCAAGTTTCTTGCTTCCCGTAGGTAGCTGGGGAAAGACCAGCACCGTGTGATGCCAGAGATCACGTTTTCAAGGGGTGAGGCAAGGACAGTGTCCTTTGGAAATATATTAAGTTGGAGAATAGTGAAGAGAGAAGTAATAAGAGAGAAACTTACACACTTTCCAAAAAAGCTGTGGTGGAGGGCCGGAGATTTAGCTCAGTGGTTCCGGCGCCTGCCTCCAAGCACAAGGTCCTGAGTTTGATCCCAGTAACCACATACAATGCTGGGGGTGGTCACTCATGCCCACGCCCACTCCCACG